>JANHFO010001942.1:166687-178657 GCA_032468095.1 Pareas carinatus | reverse complement strand
GCGCGGATCTAGATAGACCATTTCCTCCAGGTGCCTGGGGAGCTGATACGCGACCACACTCTCTACAACCTTCGCCATAAAGGGAAGATTGGAGACCGGACGATAATTACCTAAATCAGCCGGGTCCAAGGAGGGCTTCTTGAGGAGGGGTCTGACTACCGCTTCCTTTAGGGAGGGTGGCAGAAACCCCTCACTCAATGAAGCCCCCACAATAACCTGGCTATTCAAACTGGCTATGAATGTATCTTGATTGTATTCTTGTTGTGTGTGTATGTATGTAGGTTTTGAGTACTATCACTGAAGACAAATTCCTTGTGTGTCCAGACACACATGGCGAAAAGAAATTCTGATTTTGATTCTGATTTTGTAATCTGGGGGTCCTTCTGAAGTCATGGCTGCTGATTTATAAAAATGCATGCAATTCTTGTATCATTGATAAACTTTGGAGAGAGACATTTTGAGTTATTTTAGATCATAACTTCTTATCTCTGTTGATAAATAATGCGACAGTGAAGGGTATCGTAGATGGAATTGCGGTGTTTCTCTTCAGAAAGAAAGCCCAACTTCAGATGTTCCCCCCTAGATGACAAAGATGTCTATACTCCTTGTTTTTCTGACAATTATTTCAATACGGTAATGACAAAAAAGGGCTCAAGAGAGATACTATATACATTCCCTCACCAATAGGGTAACTTAAGAGCTGATGTTTGAGATTGCTTTTCTCATTTTCCCTCCTATTCTTTTTCTTTTTGCATTATATCTTTGGGATGTAAGACAAAGTTAATATTTTTTCACCTATTGTACCTAATACCTTGGGGAGAGATATTTTTCAGAAGGATAAAAATTCTATAGACACCTGCTGTGACATGGCAATAGTAGTTGTATTAAACTTGCTATTGGACCTCAGCAGGCACTATCTAAAAGTTGCTATGATACTCTTAAAGTCCTAATCCCTTACAGGCAATCAATAGGGAAACAACAGGACTGCTCTAAAATTCTACTGTGTCCCTGGGACGGGCTACAGCTCCCTGTTCCAATTTTTCAAACACAACAGAGTCATTGGATGAGCTGTGTTTATTAGCCACATATATTGTTTTTTAGAAGATACCCTTGCTTTCTGAATTTTAGCTCAATTGTATTATTAACTTTAAGATTTAACAATCACTTCCACAGGCATGGAAAGCCAATTTCAACCAGAAACATCCTGGGACAAAATCACCACTCTCTCAATGCAAAGCCAATATCCTACTGAGAAAGTTCAAAGTAACTGGACTCCCCAGCATCCTTTGTGCATTACCTATTCTATTTGATGTGGCAGTTTACTACCAGGTAGACAAAGAAAGGCATGATCAAAGAGAGAAGTAATGTATGTAAGATTAAACTGTGTGCTTCAAATCCCTTTCTCCCTGCAGGCAATCTAATCTTTACTACCACATGGCTATGAATAGTTGAATACAAAAGGGGGAAATGCTTTCAATACAGAGGAGTATACAGCTCTACTTCTAGTCTCACACATATTCAACATCAAAATTAGTATTATACCAGATGACACATGCATATAAGGAATATTAGCACCTAAGAATAAATTATTCCTTTAAACATTTTGATCGTACTTTTATTGCATGACACTTCTAAGCTTAATCAACACTTCATATTGTATTAACATACTGTACATTAGCCTCTTTTCTGACAATTCAACTTTCTTTAGATTGTCTACAAACAACTCAAGCAGGCGAACATATCCACAACAAAAATCCTGTCAGATGGGTTGATCCGAGAGCGAGTAACAGGCCCACAGTCATCCAACTGGCTTTCATGGCTAAGGCAGGACTTGAACTCACACTCTCCCACTTTCTAGCTTGGTGCCATAGCCAGTAGACCAAACTGGCTCTCATATGCAATACAAATTATCTTGATTTCTTCCAAGCAAGTTTTTATTTCTGTATTTATTTTAGTTACCGTGTAAATCTTGTCTCTTAAGAGCTTAAGATATTGCAAACAGTACTTCTTTCCTTAACAGTAGACATTACATAAGGTGCACCCAAGGTACACATACGCAGTTGTTGAAGAACAGCATCTGGTCCAAACGAATTCAGTGACCGTGGCTGAATGTGGACTTGAATCTGGTTCTTTTCAGTCCTAGTTCAACACTATAACTATATTATTACACTGATTCTCTTTTTTACACTGCAGTGTAATAGCTGCAATGCAAACTATGTTATTAATTAAACAGTGAAATCTGAAACAATCCTTGAAACCCATGATAGGACTAAAAAAAGAGTCTATGACAGGATGTTATCATGCACCCAAGAAAATGGATGGATATTATTTTCTGAAAAAACAACATTGCCCTTCTGGTTATCCATGTCTCCTAAAGCGAGTAGAAGCGTTAAAAGCCCTCCCTCTCCCATGAGTGTGAAAATATGTCAAAAACATTTGGCCTCACTCTCTGTGACACAGCAGGGGGAGAAAATGTGACTCCTGAGTCAAAACAGTTGCATACTTTTGTTTTAACCGAAGTGGTAAAAGACCCCTTTCTTTATGTCTTGTCTTATCTTTATCCCCACTGACAAGATAAGCCAGGCCACTGATGACAATTCTTACCTGGAGAAGGGCTGCGGTCATGTAGAAAACTATAAATATCAGAGTGAGGGTAGTGTGGCCTCCCTGCATGGAGCTGATGGTGTAAAGGAAAACCAAATGGCCTGGCACAACCAGAAGAAAAAGCACCCGAGCAGACCGGGAATTCACATCTGCTGGAGAGATGGACAAAGAGTTAAATGGACATATATCACTTATCAAAGGAAAGTTCTCTATGCTGTCATTCCAGCTTCTTTTTTAACTGTAAATTGGAAAATGTACATTCGTTGTTGGGACTATTTTGCCATAATTGTATACTAAAAAGAATATTATATCCTAAAGTGTACTCTATTGAATATTATATTTGACAGTGTAATGTACTATACTGGACTCTACAATGAGGAGCCATGCAGCTATTTTCCAAATCTTTTTGTAGGAACTGGATGTTATGCTTCCAAAAATGGGCAACAAGGGTCAGGCCAAGGCCAAGAACAAGGAAAAACAATTCAGGAAAAATTCAGTTCTTTTATTCGCTTACTCCATACAGATAGATTCTTGACAAACTAAACCTATACTATCCTAACCTAATGGAGGTCGCTTGGGAGATTCTAGGGAATGGCTATCCTTAATCTCTCCCTCTTCTCATGATCCAGCTCTGGATTGTGCTGTCTCTTGTCTCTTCCCCCACTCCAGGGAATAGGCTCCCTCCTTCCTGGGAACCTGCTATGTCAGTGTAGCCCATCACATCACCTCCCCTTTCACAGACACATTCCACAACGTCAAGACTTCCTTCTTCATTCCAAAACATGCTGGTACTCAATTGGATTTAACAGAATAACAGATTGGAAGGGACCTTGTAGGTCATCTAGTCCAACCCCCTGCTCAAGCAGGAGACCCTATACCATTTTTAACAAGAAGTGGCCGTCTTCTTGAAAGCTTCCAGTGATGAAGCATCCACAACTTCTGAAGGCAAGCTGTTCCACTGGTTGATTGTTCTCACTGTTAGAAAATTTCTTATTTCTAGGTTGAATTGCTCCTTGATCAGATCAGTTCCCATCCATTGTTCCTTGTTTGGCCTTCATGTGCTTTGAAAAATAGGTTGGCTGCCTCCTCTCTGTCGTAGCCCCTCAAATATTGGAACACTGCTATTGTGTCACCTCTGGTTCTTCTCCTCACTAAACTAGCCATGCCCAGTTCTTGCAGCCATTTTTCATATGTTTTAACCTCCAGGTCCATTATCATATTTGCTGCTCTTTCTCTGTACTCTTTCTAAGGTCTCAACATCTTTTTTTATAGTGTGGTGACCAAAACTGGATGCAGTATGCTAGGCGTGATCTTACTAAGACTTTATAGAGTGGTATTAATACCTCATGTGATCTTGATTTGATCCCTCTGTTGATACAACTTAGGATTGTATTGGCTTTTTTGGCTGCCGCTGCATACTGCTACCACATATTTAATTGACTGTCCACTAGAACGCCAATATCCCTGTCACAATTATTGCTATTAAGCCAAGTTTCATTTAATCTGTATGTGTAGTTTTGATTTTTCTTGCCTAAGTATGAGACTTTACTTTTCTCTATGCTGAATTTCATTTTGTTAGGTAGGGCCCAGTGTTCAAGTCGGTCGAGATCTATCTCGATCCTGAGCCTATTGTCTAGGGTGTTGGCTATTCCTGCCAGCTTCATGTCCATCTGCAAACCTGATAAGTTCACCTTCTATTCCCTTATCTAAGTCATTTATGAAGATATTTAAATTAGATTTACACATCTGGGTTTAAAGACACTTTATGGCTACTATAAGAAACAGTTCTTTAGAATCTAGTAAGACAACATATAGAGTGGTGCTTAAATGCTTGTGAACCCTTTTGATTCTTCAGTATTGCCACATAAACATGACCTAAGCATGATCTGTTTTTCACACAAGTCCTAAACCTAGATAAAGAGAACTCAATTAAACAAATGAGCCAAAAACATTTTATAGTCAATCCACCTTTCTTCTGGTTTCTTCTTCTCTTTCCTTCCACTTTTCCCAATATTATAAACTTCTCTAGAGAGATAGATCATCACATAATGCATCTGAAGGATGATAATTTGAGCCTAGTCATTTGTGCCTCAAGTGAGAACACTGGCTTGGTTTGTTTGATATTCCCTTTATCAGTTTTCTTAGATATCCACGGTTTTCTCAGGAGCCTTTCCCAACACCAATACTTTTTGTGTCCTGCTTCTTCAACATTCAACTTTTGCTTTCGCAAGTCTCAAAGAAAACCATCATTCTGATCTCTGTAGGTATAGAGCAGTGGTGGTGAACCTATGGCATGCGTGCCGCAACGGGCATGCAAAGGTCTCTCTGCTGATACGCAAGCCGAGTCATCCCACCATTGCCCCAGAGCTGAGCATGCTCAGAAAGGAATAGTGGTGCCAAGCGATGACGTCACAGGGCCACGCGCATGCTCAGAAAGGAGTAGTGGCACTGGGCAATGGTGTCATGAGCCGCGACTCATTAACCGCGACTCATTCGGACACTCGGTCTCTAAAAGGTTCGCCATCACTGATATAGAGATATCCCCAGCATGTGAATATGTCTTCAGTGCTATTCTGCAGCATATTTCTTGACTGCTGGTTTTTTTTTTTGCTGTTGACAGTTGATCTTAAAATGCATAAGTTATCAATTACTTTAATAGCTTGTTAATTTAAGACTGGTTGCAGTATCTGTTGGCATTAGTTTGTTTTTTTTAACTGCAGCCCAACTTTTGCCATGCTTCTTGACTTTCTTTACTAAAATATGCAAATCATTTGCATTTTCAGCTCCCAGGGTAGTGTGTCACCGGTATTGTGCAGGCTATTTATGTTTTTTTTCCTCTTCCACATTTAAACCATTCTCATTTTTAAATCCCTTAATATATGCTCAATATATGCGGAATAAATAAAAGGAGATTATATGATATTGCCTACAGTAATTCCATCTAACATTCCTATGTCTATGTAGGGTTCTTAATTGGTAAACCATTCTTCTGCTTCATTTCAGCTTCACAGACTTTACAATCCAATTACATTTTCTTCCTTAATATTTTTCACTGTGGTATTTCAGTTGCCAATCAAAAGCAGCACATTTTGCTTTCATGTTCTGTCAATTTCAAATTGAGCTTGACCATAAAGTCAATCAGTTTATGTTTCACTGCAACCGTGGAGCAAAAAGCTGGATAATTGATATAATCTCGGGTTGTCCACAAAATCTAATTTATCTTATTTGGTCATTCATTGTATTGTAGCCAAGTACTGTCCTTCCTATATCCTTCCTAACTATGAAAGTAATACTGTTCCTTTATTGTTTTTCATTTCTTGTATACTGATCAGTATGATCTTCTGACTGAAGGGTTGAATTCCAATCCATCTCAACTTGCTAATGCCTAGGACGTCAATGTGTTGTCGATTCATTTCATCTTCCACTTGTGAGCTTTCCCATGTTCATGTTTGATATTTTCCATGTTCACACTGTAATTAAATCTTCATTTCTTGCATGGCAACATCAGCAACTAGATGTCCCAAAGGCTTTAATCTGGCCATGATGTAAAGACCATTACTATTTTTTAAAAAAACCAAAAACCTGCAGCACTTACTCAATAGCATGCTGAATGCCATTCGACATCATCATCCTGCACTATATTGTCAATCATTTTTATTTGCTATCCATGGCTTTTTTTCAGTAAAATATTGGAATAGTTTACCATTGCCTTCTGTCACATAATATGAAATGAAGTCTTGGCTGTTGTATTAAAATAATCTCTCTCCAGAATCTTTCCATGTCACTGCTTCCAATATTGAGGCCTTCATGCTCTAACCGGACAGCAGAGATACCCTTCAGACTTTCAGTGACCTTGATGGGATCCCTCCCTCTCTCCCGCCCTCCCTCCCTTCTTGGAACACCTTTCTGTCCTGATGAAGCAGCACGACAGGACTTAGATAGGGGGATTTTAAAATACTATGATTTAAAGGGAAGTATTCAAACAAAGCATGCTTCATAAAGCTACCTGAGCTGAAGAAGGTGCTACAGGGACTTGGACACTTGCGGGGGGCTATCCCTGAATTCTCTCCAGGGACCCCACTCATATGGAGGTAAGTGGAGATGCGGCTAGCCTGGACAGCCACCAGATTGCCACCAACACCTGTAAGAATACAGAGACAAGATATCATCAATTGTATTGGTGCCAGTAATTCCTCGGCATTAATGCATCCAGAAATTTCTTCCATATTTGTGTACAGCAGAGAATTGACACAACCTGAAGCTTATCACCATCACTTCTTATGGAAAGTTCTACATCAGCCCCATGCTGGCTGGGGAATTCTGGGAGTTGATGTCCACCCACCTTAAAGTTGTCAAGATTGCAAAACACTGTTCTACACTATCTTATAGTAGGCAGTTCCAATTTCTATTGTGATTCCAACATGGTGAAGTGCAATACTGTAACAGTGATGGACAGAATTCATGGTTGAGTTTCAAAATAATAATGTAATTGAAGAGGGGACATGTTTTGCAGCTATCATGCCATTCACATGAAGAGAATACAAACAGACCCATAGAAAGAAAGTCTGAGATTTCTGTAAGGTTATATTAGTATGTGTTTTCTCTTATTTAACTTTTTGAGTCTGTCAATAACCAATTTCCCCCAAATAGATCACAGTTCTACTAATTATCTCTTTAAAAAACAGAGATCATCTAGAATACCTCTCTGACCTTCAGACTGGCATCTGGCACTTTGATGTATTAACACTTTTCTTAGCACTTAAAACTCAGTTAAAGTGCCATTGACCAAATCATTTCACAAATAAATAGCAACATATGCTATGATACATGCTATGATAAGAAGAAGGAGAAAAGTCCATAACTTTTATTCATTTTATAAGACAGTGATAGAATTTACGAAGTAAAGGGGTCCTCATTTAACAACCACTCTCTCTCAGTGACTGTTTAAACTTATGATAGTATCCTCCTGATCACGGGATTGTAATCCAGGTGCTTGGTACTTGGCTCATAATCATGTCATAGCAAGGCATAATCACATGATTATGATTTCTGGTGTTCCCTGATGGCTTCCCATAAGCAAACTCAATGAGAAAGCTCCAGAAAATAAAAAGTCACATTCATTGGAGGTCCTCGCTTAATGACCCATGTGATCTTTTCTTAATGATTGCAACTAGGACTGCCATCACTA
The DNA here is from genome assembly GCA_032468095.1 of Pareas carinatus. Classification (NCBI taxonomy): domain Eukaryota; kingdom Metazoa; phylum Chordata; class Lepidosauria; order Squamata; family Pareidae; genus Pareas; species Pareas carinatus. The sequence goes on along the minus strand of JANHFO010001942.1, from coordinate 170,865 downwards.
AGTGGCATCATGTGATGTCATTTTTTATGACCGCATAGCTTAGCAATGGCAATTCTAGTTCCAGTTGGCAACTTAAACCAAGGACTACCTGTATTAACATTATAGAACTAGTCCCACACAAATATCAAACTGCTATATTAAGTTAAGATAATTAATCAGGAAGCTATATTAAATTTTCCTGCCCATATATACTATTAGTCAACATGGTAATCTCTTATGTGCCATTCTCTTTTGATATCTTTCCTTCCCCCACCAGACTTTTATCATTAATAGTTTTGATTAAGTTAGTTACAAGTTAAGTTCTTTCTCCCACCCTGCCCCCCCAAAAAATCTTTCTGCCCTTAAGAGTATGAGTTGAAAAGTATGTCCAAAAACATTGTTACATATAAGGTGTTATATCTGGCATGTAAATATTTGATCTACTGTTTCAACAATGTTCTGTCTCTGGTCCCTATTCGTTACATTCCGATTTTTCATTTCTTTTAAGAGCAAAAGACAACATACATAATATTCAGAAGTCCATGTAGTCCTAATCACACTGCAATTTAATAACAAGTTAAAACTCCTTTATTCTAATAAACTTTTAATCCTAGCTGATGGTAAGTGTCTATCTTGAATTTTTTCTTCTTTTTTGTATGTGCTTAATTTCTGCCTTTGATATTCATTTGTATTCATTTACCATCATGTTTTTCTTTGATATTGTATATCTCCAGGGTTCTTTACAATTGGGGTAAGTTATAAATACTACACATAAATAAGTAAATATACTATTCTTCCTTTTAAGGTAGATTGGAATTGGACATCATGACTGACCATCACCTAATAACATACAGCTAAACATGAATTGTATCCTAAAACTTCCAAGTGCAGTTCAGATTTCTAACCCCCCATACACCTCTGGCTCAAAAAAATTATAGAACTTCCTAAAGCAGCAATTTCTAGAGTTACCCATGGACTCTAAACAAGATGAAATATAAGTTATATGAGTTTTCATTCCCACAACACACAGGAATTGAGTATTTATATCTCACTAGCTCTCTCTCTAAGAGTTAAATATATTGAAGTTGGTTGCTTAAAACAAAAACAGCTCACCATTTATAACAGGCGTAAAGACTGCCATTCCTGCAAAATTTGGATCTGACACGGTTTTATCCAATATCAATCCTCCAACACTGAAAGAAGAAACATTGAAAAAAAATTGGAAGATATAATAGCGAACTGCATAAAAAAATTACTGCTACAGACTAAAAAACTTGTTTCTTGTTTTTTGTGAGGCTTGGAAAATATTGAGTGCATTCTAAAAATACACATGCATTCATAAAGTAATTTTCTCACATTTTTTTCAAGCATACACTGTAAAATGTTTTTGAGAACCTAAACACTTGCAGTTTGTTTCTAGGTAAAAAAAGGAGTAAGAAAAATATATTACAAAATGAAGTTTCTTAGCTCAGGGGTCCCCAAACCCCGGCCCGTGGTCCACTACCAGCCTGTGGTCCATTCAGAACAGGGTCACGGAAGCGGCAAGTGAGTATCCACATACAGCTCCACTTGCGCGTGCAGCAGGTGGACGAGTCTGCATATGCAGTTCCATTTGTCTAAGCGGCAGTGCACATGCCCGCCACTTGCGCAAATAGGGTTGCACATATGATCACCCGCCGCTCACAGAACCATCCCCTTTCCTCCTCCTAGCTGGTCCGCCAAGCTGGAAAGGCTGGAGACCGCTGCTTTAGCTCATTTCATCACAATACTGGAGCATTCCACCTATTGAAAGGTGCATCTAGATTTCTTTTCAAATAATTGACTTCCTAAAATCAGAATATGGGGAAATATGCAACTTTATATCTGTTTAATTTTGAAATCTGAATAAACATCCAAAATAGTTTTTTCTGAATTAAAAAAAAAGCTAAATTCTGTCAATGTATTAATACAGTATTAAAATACATGACACTGAACAAGATTCTTAATAGTTTAGTGTAAAGATTAAGAAAGGCAATTTTACCCTTTGGTTAAAGATTACATTTGATCGAATACCAATCTTGAAAGAGTTAGGATAGTATAATATTAGTCTATATATTACTAAAACTCTTGTATCTGTAAGCTTTAACTGGATGACACAGTCATTATAGGGCAACACTTCTTGAACCAAGGTATCTCAAATGAGTTAAGTTACAGAATGCATCAAAAATCTGGGATCCATGACTTCAGAAAATTCTATAAACCATTTTATGATACAAAATTATAAACCATTTTATGAATAATACAAAATGTCACGAAACATTTCCTGTTTTCAACTCATGATATTTGACTGAGTTATACAGTTAAGCATTGGCTAATTTCAAGGCAGAAATACCTCTGAATATCTTCCGAAATTTTAAAGAATTTTTCAAGCACCTTAGGTCTGCCATTGTTAAAGGCATTGAGGGATCTGGTAAGAAAATATCTCTAAAATGATGACCCAAGGGGCCATGGGTTGTCTAGTATACAATACTAGTATTGAGCTAGGTTAAGTAGGGAAATGAAATAATAATTACATATCCAAGGGGACTTTTTAACACACTTCAGCCTTCGAATAGACTCAAGTATGTTGAATAAAAAAAAATCCAAACATCTGTTTTGTCTGTTCAATTTTATTTGGCTCACTGAGCCCAGAGTACCCTCTCATAAAGGGGGGGAGGGTACCCTTGCAGTCTTCACAAGCTGTGAGGGCGCAGTGGTTAGAATGCAGCATTACAGGCTAATCCAGCTCACTGCCAGAAGTTCAATCCTCACTGGCTCAAGATTGACTCAGTTTTCCATCCTTCAGAGGTCGGAAAAATGAGGACATAGATTGTTGGGTCCAATAGGCTAAGTCTGTAACTGCTGAGTGCTGTAAGGCACTATAAAGTAGTATATAACTCTAAATACTATTGCTATTCATACCTGCTAATTGCCATGGCAATGATGACTGGTTCCCAACCAGAATATAATACCTCCTGGGTTGCTGGATTCCGCTTAGCAATGATGATCCAGAGGGGCAGCAGTGCAACAAAAAAAGCACACACCAGGGGATTCACGTAAGGCTTGTCTTCTAGACAGAAAGAAGAAAAAGGATTTGAGTGAACAATGAGTACATGGCAGATATAGCAGAGCTTCAAAGCAGCAAGTGAAACATTCATCACATTTCACCTAAAGAAGAAGATAATCATCCCCTTTTAGTCACAGTCAGAAAAGTTTAAGGTTACCACACAAACAACCGATCTACAATTTGTTCTAATGAATGTAGATTCTTAAGTTGATATCCCCATATCTTATAAATTCAAATGGATTCCGCTGGCGTAGCTGGTCCCTACAGTACAATAAGCAAGGCACTTACATAGTGTAACTGTTATCTTTTAGCTGAAATTGCATAAACAGCACCCATTATGCAGTTTGCACACAGATTTCCACTTTATTGATGAGTTTCTGGAAGGGTTGGGGGTTGGTTGTTTTTTTAACCCCTTCAAGTCAGCATGGTTTCCTAGTGACTGCTTGGACAAGTCCTTGCAGTTTTCCTGGCAAGATTTCAGAAGAGGTTTGCCATTCCTTGCTTGCTGAGAGAATGACTGGTTGAAGGTTACTCAGGAGGCTTTGTGCAGGACTAGAACTCACAGTCTCCTGGCTTCTAGCCTGCTGCCTTATTCACTACACCGGACTGTAATATATTCTATAGACTGCTTCTCTTGCAAAAGAGCTGTGCAAAACCTCAGATTTGATCCCAAAAACTTGCTTCAGAAAGCATGGTGATAGAAACATTCCATTCCTTAATTTGCTGTGGCTGTTCAGAAGATGTTGATTTAAGAACTTATAGGCAGGTACTGTTTGTGCCTCAGCATACCCACATTTTCCAAAACAAATCTAAAGCATTATGCAGCCTTACCAAGTCATGCATCTGCAGGTGGCATAAGTGATTCTAAAACAAGATATATTGTCTGTCCTTTATAATTAATTATTATTGTTATTATTATTTAGACTTGGATACTGCTTAACAGTGCTTTATAGCCCTCTCTAAGCGGTTTACAGTGTCAGCATATTGCCCCCAACAATATGGATCCTCGTTTTACCGACCTTGGAAGGATAGAAGGCTGGGTCAACCTTGAGCCAGTGAGAATCGAACTGCTGAACCTTTGATGGCTAATGGCAGATGGCAGTCAGCAGAAATA
>JANHFO010001942.1:112785-123595 GCA_032468095.1 Pareas carinatus | reverse complement strand
TAACAAAATTATAACAAATAGAGATCGAGAGAAAAAGATAGAATGAGAAAGAGAATGAGAGAGAGGGAGAAAGAGACAGAGTGAGAGAAAGAGAAAGAAAGAATGAGAGACACAGAGATTGATACACACACACACACACACACACAGAATGAAGGAAAGAGACAGAGAGAGACAGACAGACAGACATACCGTTCTGGCGCCCCACTCCTTCCTCCTCACTTGCTCACCGGCTCAGCTGAGCTCCAGGCAATCCTGCTGCGCGGGATGATCTGCGGGCCTCCAGGCACCCTCGGGCCAAATTACAGGCCTCCAGGCGCCCCGCGGGCTGATCTCCAGGCCTCGGGGCGACCCGCAGGTGCCCAGAGATCGATCTGTGGGTTGCCCGGAGGGCTGGTGATTGGCCTGTGGGCCGAATTATAAGCTTCCGGAAGCCCTGCGGACCGATCTCTGGGTCTCAGGACACAGCGTCAGTCGATCTTCGGGTGCTGCGCTGGCCAAACTCGGAGCACTCCTGGCTGAGCCGATCCCTTGGGGTCCTCCTAGATCTTCTGGTGGCACACCAGTGGGTCGGGGCCTACAGGTTGGCGACCACTGCTTTATGGCACAGATCTGACTGGTCCACAATTTCTGCCCATCCTCTTATGTTCAGATAGCATTCACATGCTACACGTCTCCTCCATTAATCAGTGCCACTTTATGAGACCTAGGAAGATGATTCCTCATCTAAGATACATCTGGATGTCATTCTGGCTTATGATCAACCCCTCAAGTTATGAAAACATGGCTGTTTTCCCAGGCTTCGTGGTAAGTTGGTGGCAAGTCCTGCACATCAGATTATCTTTTAATAGCTATCTTTCTTCTGGTGATTGGAGTTGTTTTGGAAATTGTATTGTATGTATTATATGATGAGGCCACTCAGAGTCATTGTCACTGAAAATCAAATAAATTTGCCTGGTGCTTAGTACACAACTCATGGGAATTCTCCCAAGCGGGGAAAATGCCTTAAAATGATCAGTGTGTTTCATGAAAGATAAATGAAGAAAGCATGTACTGTTCAATACTCACGACTGGTACCAGTTCTTCAAACATCATGATTTCAGGTCCATAACCAAACAAATTGGGCATAGGCTGTGTTTCCAAACTATAGGAATCAAATTAAAAAAAGCAAAATAAAGTACATTCAGTTGAATTATTTTGTTTCTAAGATGATATATTGCACTAAGATGTAAATTTGTTAGATGTGTTACTTTCCTTCTTAAAACAGTAAATGAAACTATCTGTTTTCAAAGCAGGTTTTTTAAAAAAATATCCCTTAGAAAGTAAAATATATAATTCATTTTTCTGAAAATATCTTTTTTCAATCATATGTTGTAAAGAGATCTTTTATACCGTATTACATAGATTATAAGACGCCATCGATTATAAGACACACCCTTATTTTTCTAGAAAATAGAAATAGGTTTTCCTTTAAATGCAGTATAGCGGGAGAAGGAGACGGAAGAGACCCGAAGGGGTCTCCTCCCAAGCTGGCATACCTAACAGTTGAGGTAGGTAATGTCAGCTGTTTGGTGGAGATGCGCGGACCAGCGCTAAACACGTGAAATGTGCATGGGAGGTTGCGGGTAGACATTTCCCCAGCTTTGTATGCATCGTTTTGTTTTTCCCCCTCTTGCCTGTGGTAGAAAGAGCATCCATCCTGCCTCGCTGGCTCCCTTTCCTCCTGCATCATGTGGGATTGTTTGGGGGCACATTACAACTTTCCCCTCCGGGGCCGAAGGCAAGTTGGGGGTCCCCTGGTGGGGCAGAGGCAGCGTAGCTCCTCGGGCTGAGCCGAGGTGTGTCTTGGCAGCAGCAGTGGGGAGTGTATGTTTAGGGAGGGCAAGGGAAATGCCAAGCAGCCACTGAGACAGGAAGGAATGCTGTCGGCAGGAGGACTTCCGCTTCCAGTGAAATCGCAGCCAGACTGTTCAAACCGGCTTTAATGGCATTTTCGGAGCCTTTTAAGGCTCGGACAACCTCCCTGAAGGGGAGGCAGAAAAGGGGAGCGATCGCTGAATCCAACGAGAGCGGCAGCCAGCTGAGATTCTGAGACATTTTCTGGCGGAGTTGTGTGAAGGGCTGTCAGGGCAACTGATCGGCAGTCATTAGCTGTGGCCAGCTGGCAAGAAAAAACAGGGTAAGATTTTCTAAGAGTCAACCCCCCCCAATAACTAAACCAATAGAAGCTATAGGCTTGGACGGCAACTAAAGCCCCTAGGACTGAATGAGCGGCGATGTGTATTTAGGGTAAATAAACCGAAAAAAGGAGCAATTTCTTTTTGACAATACTTTGATTTGACAGGAGAGACTGAACTTCAAACGAGTTGATTTTAAGGTGGCAAAAAAGGACTCTCCAAGTAGAATTCAACCTCTTTAACAACTTGAATCTGAAGTTGACCACCAAATAATAACAATATAAACAAGACAAAAGAGATCAAGAAACAAGAATTGATTATTTCATATTGCGAAAAAATATTTAACTTTGGTTTCGTAAGATCTAAAAATCAACTGGCTGATTAAAGGAGAAGGAGAGTTCTAATTTGGACAAATAATATGAAAATGTCGATGATTGACGGAATTGAAACCAGAGTGACAAAAAACGTGTTCAAATATTGTAAATAAATGTTAAAGTAATTGTTAACGTAATTGTATAGAAGGGAATGACTTGGAGGTAGGGAAGGAACAGAAACTAAATGACCTTTCAATAGAAAGAATTAATGGGGAAAAACATATGTATGTAAATGTTGATGTTTCTAAATCTGTAAGTAATAAAGAGATTTTACAAAAAAGAGAGAGAGAGAGAGAGAGACAGATACACACAGAGACAGACACACACAGAGAGAGAATGAGAGAGGGGTAGGGAGAGAGACGGGGACGATTTGACATGGCTAAAATGGAAGCTTGGAAAAGGCTGGGTGAGCCGCCATTGGAAACAGGCTGCATGTGAAGTCTCCTGGGAGGAGTCGCCTGGGCACCGGGACTCGCGCTCCCTTTCAGCACCTCTTGAGCCCGCCCCTGGAGGCAGAGGCTGCATCAAATCGGGATGCAGGTGGGACTCTCAGATGCCTGTCTGCTGCTCTCTGCAGCCCGCGGAGGCTGGACTCGCGCTCCCTTTCGGTCCCTCCCTGAGTCTGCCCCTGAAGGCCAAGGGAGCTGATCTTGACGCAGTTAGGGCTCTTGGGCGCCTGTCCGCTACTCTGAGCAGCTTGCAGAGGCCAGGAGGGGCTGAGACGATCCCCACTGTGAGGGACCCCTGCCCACCTGCCAGTTGGGCCCAACAAACTTGGCAAGGGGTTTCTTTAAGCACCTAGCGGGGCTCCTGGGCATCCTTCTGCACCTGTGGCCCGATGGGAGACGGGGCGCACCAGGTCAAGGGGCTCCGACCTGAGCCATGATCGAAGTCAGAAACAGGCTGCTTGGAAACCACCTGGCTTTATACGAAGCCCCAACAGAGGCATCCTCGCTCCCCCCCATACCCTGGTTGCGCTGGTTAAGCCGCTCAACCTACTGCCGGAGTGTCTCGACTTGTTGCTGGAGCATCTCACTTGTTGGTGCAGCAGCAACTGCATGCTGTGCTCCAGGTCGGTGGCCGCCCAACATGAGGGAGCATCGGGTGCGAAGAGCCAGCCTGGCCTCTCCGCCTGCCCTGTGTGCTGCCAGTGCAGCAGGTGGCTCAGCGACAGGAAGCCCGAGCCCTGCATGCTCTGCTGCTACCTCCCAGGGCGGGTGCCGCTCGAGTCTCACTCGCCCAATCACTGGACACCGCAAAGGGGTGCGTGCTGGCAGAGAGGGCTTTGCGTGCTAGCTGTGGCACATGTGCCATAGGTTCACCATCACTGCTCTATGTGGCTGGTATATTTTAAACATTTCATAATATTTATACTATTTCCTTTTTTAATAACAATTTCTACAATATTTTATAATGATTATTTTCATGGATCTGTGGTTTTATTTGATTATTGTACACTGCCCAGAGTCAATTTCTGTGATATTGGCACCTATATAAATGTGATAAAATAAATAAAAGGAAATAGGAATATATAAATTGTGTATTGCGTTAATTATTTGTGGCAGATCATGTATAGCTTTCGATTCCCAGATATTCAATGATGATGAAAATAATTGAAAAAACAACATTGAAAGAGAAAGTGGACTAGAAAAAGAATATGCAAATAGTTTAGTTAATTGTGAAGTATAATTATTTGCTCAATTGCAGCAGAATATAATAAGCAACTTGTTGTTCATGGTTTTGTCGTATTCCCTATGTTGGAATGATTAAGGGAGGGGCCAGCGGAATGATAGGCAAGAAATTGAGAAGTACTATAGAAATAAAAGTAAGGAGACAAAATAAAATTAAGATTTCTTTCCTAGTAACCTCTTGATCGCACAATCACATAGCACCACAAGCTTAGATATATCAGCCACCTTGCAAATTATCTTGATTGTTTCTAGAAAATAACACAACAGAATTAAATGGATTGATACCATTTATTTCAGAGCTCTACAACCATAACTCCCCCTAAGCAGATGTGTTGGACTCTAACATCCATCATTATAAGTTACATAGGTTGTATACCATCCAATCTAAAAACTACCAGGTTGTAAAATTCTATTACAACCAGTCATGACTTATTCTGACCCTGTAACTGTTGCAGATATTTAACAGAACCTTAACAGAATAACAAAATAAGAGAGTTGGAAGGGACCATGGAAGTCTTCTAATCCAACTCCTGCAAAAGGAGAAAACCCTATACCATATCAAACAAATGTTTGTCCAATCTCTTAAAAACCTCCAGTGTTGGAGCACCACAATTTCTGGAGGCAAGTCATTGTACTGATTAATTGTTCTAGTTGTCAGGACGTTTCTCCTTAATTCTAGGTTGAATCGCTCCTTCATTAGTCTTCACCCATTGCTTCTTGGCCTATCTTCAGGTGCTTTAGAGAATATATGTTTTACTGAAAACTGCTGCATTCAAACCAAATAAGGTTTTCCCCCCATTAGATATGCATAGAATTACAATGATAATATGTCCCCAAGACAGACACTCACCTGTATAATGTTTCCGAAAGAATACCAATGCTGGTCCTCTTAGGGGGTGCAGAAGAATGGCCAACTTGAGACATGACACTGAGATTTACATTAAGCAAACCCTTTTCTGTGATGCCTATTCTGATAAGTTTGGGGAAAAAAACATTCATGAAATTCCAGATACAATATAATAGCAATAGAACTTAGACTTATATGCCATTTCACAATGCTTTACAGTCATCTCTAAGCGGTTTACAGAGTCAGCATATTCAACCTAACAATCTGGGTTCTCATTTTACCGACCTCAGAAAAATGGAAGGCTGAGTCAACCTTAAGCTGGTGAGAATCGAACTGCCGAATGGCTGGCAGCCGGCAGTCAGCAGAATTAGTCAGTAGTACTGCATTCTAACCACTGTGCCACCACGGCTCTTCAATTGGACTGTTCATTATCTTCAAACTTAATAAACATGAAGTTAGGTCTTGCTTTTGCTGTTTTTTGGACAATTTTATGTAGATTTTTTTTGCTTTGCTTAAACCAACACACATGCATCATTACATTACACTGCAGGCAGATCAGCTGCCTGCTGTGCAGGGCACTAGGAATGTCTAAGGCCCTCTGGCACTCCAGGGCAAATCCTCACCTACCTGATATTACAGAATACATGTTGCCTTAGTTACTCTTGTCTGAGAAGAAGAGCAACAGAGGCCAACATCTGGAGATGTAGGTCTATGTATATTCCTCTGTTGCTGGGGGTTACTGTGACCAGGCATACATATACCTAAAGTTCATCAGTTACCATATGCACAACCTTAAAAAGTATGAGATACAGTACAATGTCCATACGTTCATCATTCCAGAACAAAGGTTGACAAAATACAGACAAAGTAAATTGATAGATTGCTGTTTCAGTTATTTGTGAATTGTAAGGCATGGCTTCCAACATTCAATTGTTTAACTATGATTCTATGAAATAAGTAAAGAACGGCATTTACTGTAGTAAACAATTGTATTTCTTTACTTACACAGCTACTGGTTTCTCTATTTTAGGGATGACTCCATCAAAAATAAAGCTTCCTTCATCAAGAACAAAGGAAAGTTGTACCCCTCTAGATTCCAGCACAGCCACCGTTTTCATTGCGCCTTTTTTACCACCCACCTGAAAGGGAAGTAGAATAACATTTTTCTAAGTGAAGTCATTGGCTAGTCTTTCAAAAGAAGGCAATTATTATTCAGCAAAGGCTATAACTGATTTCCTAATTATGTCCCAAACCACTGAAGTTTGAATCTAATCTCATTTAAAAAGGTACTGTACATCTAAGCTACCTCTTCACATATCTAAATCCTAAGTGGAGATTTTTTAAAGATGATTTTTATCCAGTTTTTATTATTTTTATTAAACAATATTTTTATTATAAGATGCAATGCATTAGCCATGTATGTTGCTTCAAGGCATACCTAATACTCCTTCCTTCTCCTATTTTCTTCACAACAACCCTGTGAAGTGAACTGAGCTGAGAGAGAATGGCTGGGCCAAAGTCACCCAAACAGCTTTCATGTCTAAGGAGGGGCTAGAACGCACCTTCTCCTGGTTTTTAGCCTGGTGCCTTTAAAAAAGTTTTTTTTTTTTTAAATGAAGCTCTGATTTAGAGTACGAAATGTAATATTTAAAAACATCCAATATCTATTTTTTTCATTCAGCCAAACAGAATACTCGTCTATTGCCCAAATCTGATCAATGGGCAATAACCTTCCACCTTATCAGGACAGTGTACATTAAAAATATTTAGATTAATACAATTTTTAAAAGGCAATTAACTTGAAATCTACCATTCAACCTTTGAGGATGGCGTGTAATTCCAAAGTAAATAATAAAAACATGGAGAAGTTGCAAGGTTTAAAACAAACAAACACATACACACACACACGTAAATAATACCTCTTCATCATGCCCAAGGGCTACATAGAAGGACCTTTGTGGTCTGTAATTTCGTCTCAGTAAAAATTCTAGAGCGTGTAGAATGCCCTGCGGATTTGAAAGAAAATAACAACTATCCTATATTTGATTACACAGTGAGTTGTACTATATAAGGTGATTAGCAAGAATTAGAATAGCAGGAAGCAGAGCACATACAGAGACTTTATTCACTAAGTGCTTTTGACCATTATGGACTTATACAGATAGCCCTCGACTTATCACCACAACTGAGTCCAAAATTTCTGTTCTTAAGTGAGGCATTTGTTCTGTTCTTAAGTGAGTTTTCCCCTATTTTACGACCTTTCTTGCCACAGTTGTTAAGTGAATCACTGCACTTGATAAGTTAGTAACCCAATTGTTCTGGCTTCCCCACTGACTCTGCTTGTCAGAAGGTCGCAAAAGCTGATCATGTGACCTTGAGACACAGCAACGGTCATAAATACGAACCAGTTGCCAAGCGTCTGAATTTTGATCACATGATCACGGGAATCTGCAAAGGTTGTAACTGTAAAAAACAGTCATAAGTCACATTTTTCAGTGCCATTGTAACTTTGAATGGTCACTAAAACAACAGTTGCAAGTCAACTAAAACAACAATTGCAAGGCTACTTATAGTACTATCCATCCTCCTTAAATGAGCATAATCCAGTGAGTTCCCTGGAGTTGGATGGCCAATAAATGTATGTATGTATTTAAATAAGCAAATAAATAAATAATATTTTGGCAAATTTGCTGTCTCTATAGCGGATCACTATCCAGCAGGAATCTCTACTGCCTCTTTCTCCAGTTACCTTCTCTTTCTTCCACAAGAACAGATGGTGAAGTCTACCAGATTTTACACTCCTTGAGGCGGGCCAGGGATGATACTGAAGTAAGGAGGAAAATGCCTCTTAAAGACTAGTTTAGCCTATCTCACTCATGGACTAGGGGGTGAGGTGAAGGTAGCATCATCATGGGAATACAGAAAGATGAGGTTCCCATGTTTGTGCTGTTTCAGATGCAAGTGAGAGTACATCCTAGATAATTTTCTGCACCACCTATCTCTCTATATGTAATCTTGCTTTCTTTTCATTGAAGAAGATAAAATTCACATCCCAAAGAGTGTGTGTGTGGATTTCTATTCTTTTTTTATATTTTTAAAATATGTGTGCACCATTTCTAATAAACCCCCAGGACAACTGACTCAATCATGCAATAAATAATGCTTTGTTAACATCAGAACAGGGCAGCATAATTTGTTTCAAGACAACAGCTATAATTGCCTTTGGCAGCATGCCAGGAACAATACTCCCAAAGTGAATCGAGTCAAGACCAAAACTATATTTAGTTTAAATTAAATATACGGTACTTAGTTTCACCATGTATTTAACCATTAAATAATTCTGTAATATTACAAAAGGGTCAATTTGATGGCAAATGTTACATTTTGAAACTTACCAACACAACAACGGGGTCTTAAGTCTGGGATTAAAGCAATATTTTATGTTTCTCCGAAGAGATATGCCATCCGTCCTCAAAAGACGCTTTCTGCACACCAGCAGACATGTTGGATAGGTTGTTATAATGATATAATGGACTAATATGCTATTAATCAGATAGCTCATCTTGCTTTTTTCCAGCTTTGAAGAAGCCTACCTAAAGGCTATTGGGACAGAAAAAGGATTCTACTGCTTTTCCCTCCAGCCATCCAATCAGAGTTAGAGTAATGTTGTTGTTTCTGATCATTGGAGCTCCACACTTCATTATATACCTTTCAACCATGACTCAGTTGATTTCCATAACTGTCAGAAAAACTATTTTAGTCACTAGTTAGCCAGAATGTTGTAACCACATAATTGAGCAAGACTGATTAGGGGAGAGGTAGAAAATTTGCAGCTCAAATATGTCCCAGCTCCATTTTTACATGCATCCAAGTCCACTAAAAGCACACTATTCCAAAGAGGGCTCAATTTGCTATTATTTTTCATGGTGAATTGAAAAAATTCACTACCTTTAACCTTCAAATAGCTTAATTCAGCCATAAAACCCCAAGCAAACAAATAAAATAGGCAGAGGCTACATCTTTTGACTCTCTTTCACTACTTTTCCATTTTATCTTATGTTCACCAACCACTTTTTCACTTCAAAAAGTGAAATACATCTGTGACCTGTATTCCCCTTACAACCATCAATTTAATTTTACTCTGGAAAAAATAGAGCCATTTGTTCAGTGAAAGCAGGAAAAGCCACTGTAATTTCCACCTTTTCAGTTTCAGTTTTCCAGGAGGAGTAATTGCAACTGATGTTGAAGCAGAAGGCATCTGTTTGAAGCTCAGCCAAATGCAATTTTAAGATGTTTTTAAAAACTGCACTATATAGAAACAAAACTGTATCTTTCCACACTGTGAAATGAATTTATCGTAAATCATGATTTATCATAAATATGGTACACAAAATTTCATAGACTTCTGTAACACATAGTATTTCTGTATCCCACCAAAAGGAGATAAATTTAGATACCATAGCTGAGTTTTTATTATCTAGAGTTCCTCTTCCATATATAAATCCATCATGTTCCTCAGCAGAAAAGGGATCACTGACATCCCATCCATCAGGGTAGGCTGGGACTACATCTATATGTGCCATCAGCATATATGGCTGTAACTGTGGGTTAGATCCCTGGATGGTAAATAGGTGGCTGTAATCTCCGATAATTTCATGTTGAATGAATGAGGTAGAAAACACTGCAGGAAAAGCTTCAGGAAAGAGAATTGAACAAAGTTAGCCACTGAATTTAATTTTAAAATTACTGTATGTTGGATAAAGAAACCAGACATTTTTATACAAACCAGCATTCATAGAATAGTGGACAATATCTTTGAAAAATGGTTAAGAGAGGTATTTGTATTTCTGTATGGGGATGAACAGTTATTAAAGCAAATAAATAAGAAAGAACATTCTGAAATTACTCTTTCTTTTCCCTACTTTATTCACTGGGGGAAAACAACAAGTATACCTTAGCAAACAGCTCTACAAAGGAATCATTGAACCCGTAATCAGCACCTCAATAACTGTCTGGTTTGGCAATGCAACCAAACAAGACAAACACAGACTTCAAAGGATAATTAGAACTGCAGAAAAAATAATTGCTACAAACCTCCCCTCCATTGAAGACCTGTACACGATTCAAAAAGAGAACCGTGAAAATAATTATAGACCCATCACACCCTGGACATAATCTGTTTCAACTTTTTCCTCCCACCCACGGCCACAGGGCATTGCAAACCAAAACAACTAGACACAAGGATTGTTCCTTCCCATGTCATCAACCTGCTAACTAACTAACTTACACAACACTGCTAAATTATCTAGTAGGAATATATCATTATTATCTTCTCATTTTTCTTATTACCTATTACCTATTCTCCTAATTGTATGACAATTAGCTTGCTGCTTACATCATACAATATAAAATAATTATTCATTTAGTACCTCTGTTTTGACTTGTAGATTGATTATTAGTATCTTACAACTGCTCTAAACCTATCACAAAAATGTACCGAATCACAAAAATGTATTGTATGGCATGAGGAAGGTGATTTGTGACATGATTAAATGTGTGTTGTGATATGATTAAATGTATTTTGTGACATGATGATTGTAATTTATAACATGATGACATGATAAATGTACTTTATGATCGTGATTGCATTCATGATTAAGATTGCGGTTTGTCAATTGCAGCTTATATGTACATGACAAGATGAATGTACTTTATGATTATGAA
>JANHFO010001942.1:80562-90669 GCA_032468095.1 Pareas carinatus | reverse complement strand
GATGGCTAATGGCAGATGGCAGTCAGCAGAAATAGCCTCCAGTGCTGCTTTTAACCACTGTACCATCCTGGCTCTTATGTGGAGGCTCTGAAATTCCCCAGCTATATTTTACAAATATGAATGATTCTGTATTAATTCGCACACGGCTCTAGAAATATGGGTTTAGGAAGGATGCTGAGAACTTTAAATCTGTATTCCCAGAATCATCATACAGAGGGTATAAATGTCCAGGTTCTTTTCACAAATAAATCTTCCCATTATGAAGATGAAATGGCAAGCAAATGATAAGACAACCTGAGATTTTCCACCAGCTCCATCCACAGCTAAGGTGACTGAAAGCGCACAGCAGATCACATGGATTTTAAAAAAAGATCCAAAAAAGTTACTGCAGCCCAGGGCCAACATTTCCTAGGAGACAATGAATTAGTCAGTTAAGATTGTAGCAAACATCAAGTCCTTGTCCTTATTTCTTTTGGCAACACTTACTGGAAATAGAAATAGGTCAGTCATTATTCTAATCTGGCCCTTCATTTTGTGGGTGGCATTATTTATACAAAGACTGCCTCCATTAAGTCTTCAGAACCTCCTATCCCGTTGCAGGAGAATCATCCACCACCGAGGGTCCATGAGGATTCTTTCCACTCATTTAAAAATTATCCCAGGATTCTCTGGGTCACATCAGTCACATGTGATTTGTTTGGAAACTTTCAGGCCAATGCAATATTAGCAGACATCTGCTAATTTAAATGTGCCACCCAAAGTGACTCATCCTTTCAGCCACCAGGTCAAGAGAGAGGATGTCGTGCAGAAATGACACAGTTGGCTGTAGGGATTGTTTGAAAGGCCAGGGTTGTGCAATTTAATATATCTGACACCTAGATGGTGTTCTCAGATGACATCATTTTGATTTACTCTTCAAAGAAGTTTGATTAATTAGAGTACAAATATTTACAAATTAAATCCCTTGAATGGTTTGCTCCAGATTCTGCTCTGAGACAAGTCAGCAGTTATGAAGCAATTGAACGAAGAGTAGTAATTATCAGGTTCTTACTGGATGCCTGACAGCATGTCTACGTAGAGGGGTCACCTAAAACTATGACACAGGGAAGTGGTATTTCTTCCTAGCTTCCTCCTCCTGCTGTTGTTATTATTTATTCAATGTAACTTACATCCTGTTCTTCTATATATAAGTTACCAATCAACCATGTCAAGAAGTAGAGACAGTTAAACTGCTCCACGCAATAGCCGTCTTTATGAGGTTGTATTTTCTGTGAAGCTACCGTATGTGCTTTCTCAGAATAAGACATGCCATACCCTTTTGAGGGAATACAGTATTGACAAGATTGTCCAGTTGGCTTGCTAACCTACTATCAGTAAGAGATTGCCTTGAAAAAGGCTGAGATACAGTGACTATTTTGTTAATACTTTGAAATCATTTATTATTGCTGAACTCTGCAATTTTCAAATTATACAAATTATTTTTTTATTTATTGAAACTGTACTACGTTGTTTATATGAGATTACATAATCTGAAATTCTAGAGGAGGGTGTACAATATGTTCTACCTACCTGATCTTCCATAAATCTAGTCCTGTCTCTTTGAGGAAGATGACAGTCCATAACTGTTGACTGGTTGCTTAGCAAGTGCTCAAAGTTACAATGAAACACGCCCCCCCAAAAAAACTACTTACAACCCAGTTCCGAAGTTCAGATGGCCACATCTCCCAAGGTCATGTGACCACACTTTAGTACTCAGCAGCTGCCCTGCATTTACAGCCAATTGCAATGTTCTATGGTCACATGACCATAATTTACTGGGAACTGCTGTTTCCTTCTAGTTTCCAACAAAAAGTGGCCCATAGTGAACAATGGGTTTGGTTATAACAACGGCATTCACTTTATGTTCGCTGCATAATAAGGTTGGTCATGTGATTACCTGCTTTATAACCATCATGATTTATGACTGATTCCTAGACTTGATTACAGTCGTAATTCTGGGACTATCTATATTTAAATTTCCAGCTTTGGAAATGGCAGCACTGGAATTATGGAGACAGGTAAGCAGAGCAATCATTCTTTATATTTCCCAGTTATCATAATTACCTGATTTGGGTCCACATCATAGCCATGCTTGTTACCAAGGGTTCTCCCCATGGCTAGATTGATCACATAGCCCACAATGGCAAGTGAAAAAGCTGGGCCAATCATATCTTTCCATTTGCTCACTAATGGAAGTGTGGCAGATGGAAACCTAGAATCAAAAAAAGAAGAAAAAGCTTGACATAAAAGCCCACACATCAATTTGAGACTAATAAACCAGAGTAGGACATCTTGTTCTTAATATGGAAACAAAATTCCATACTAAAATTACAGAAATCCATCTGAATTGCATCTGCAGTACACCAGATTGAAGAAGACCGTAGTCACTTATGAGGAAAAGCATGGCTGTCAAATGCAATATATTTAAGGACAGATAAGACTGCAGAAATAGTGAAGCCATCATATTTAACTATAATGTCAAACCTTATAGCACATTCTTTAAATACTATATTCAAGCCATAATCTTTATAAAAAATGTTTCTGATGTAGAATCGCCATATAGTTTTAAATTATGAGAAGGCTGGGGTCATGTCAAACATCCAGATTACCATTCAATCTATATTTACATATGTGTTGTAATGAATTCTGTATTCTTTCTCTAACTGTTTCTCTAACTGCAATGCATGTCCACCTATAATATGATCATAAATACCAAGCAGTGTTAGTAAATGAAATCAGTTTCCTAGGGAGCGTTGTTTAACACTAAAAGGTCCCTGGCATGAGGTTGCCTCCAAGATTCAAACATCACCCCTGCCATCCTACTGGCGTTTCAAAGGGCCCCAAAGTTCTAGTTTTCATCTCGGATCTTTGGTGAACATGACCCAGGCACCCTCTCTTTCTTTTACTTTCTTCCCATCTGAGTTTGTTGTCTCTGCCAGCTTTGCTCATTTTGTTGTTGTTTTCATGTTTTAAATATTTTCAAGAATTTGTAAGCTACCCAGAGTCACTAGGAGCTGGTGACATTTACATTTGATAGATTATTAAATTATTGTTATTATATCATTTTTAAAATTTTGTATTTCTTTGAGTTCCCTGTAGGCTTGCAGGACTATAAGGGTCCTATAAGCTTAATATTTTGCAAACAAGAACTAGGCATCTGCACAACTAAGGCTCAGTATTCAGTAAAGGCAAAGGCTTCCCTGTCCAGTCATGTCTGACTCTAGGATGTGGTTTCGCCATTTCTTAGCTGAGGGAGTCCAGATACATTTTCTATTGTCATGTGGCCAGCAAGGCTATATAACAAAGGTGTACAGAACATGGCTACCTTCCCACCAAAGTGGTACCTATTTATCTTCTCACATTTGCATGCTTTCGAACCGCTAGGTGGGCAGGAGCTGGGACAGAAACAGGAGGTCACCCTGTTGCATGGTGCATAGATCTCAAATCTGGGCTGTCCGCTTTCTAGCTGACAAGCTCAGCGTCTTTAACTGCTGAGTCATCACATCTGCCCTCCCCTCTCAGTATTCAGTAGCCTTAGTAAAATAGCTGCAGCTATTGAGCCAAACTCAACCCTTATGACTTTTTCAGTGTACAATATATAGGTTTTAATCCTGTGAGTAGAAGTTTTATAACAGTATTAATGGTTCCAACAAATGTGGTATCTGGCCATGGCAAATGTAGCATAAAAGCAATGCATGAATTAATCAGAGCATCTAAAGATATATGTTTATCACAATCTTCTTGAAAGTACCCAAAAAGCAATGAACTGGGAAAAGCTAGTTTATTGGAATTCCCAGTATTTCCTTTAGTGCAGCAATGCAGACAGTGTAAATTTATAATTAGAGCACTATAATGAGTTCTCACCTGTTTTACATAGGGTCCCTTCGGGGAGAAGGGCGGTATAGAAATATAAATAAATAAATAAATAAATAGCAATAATAATTATGCACATTGTAATTATGCTATGGTTGTAATTTATTAGTTGATTGACTCATATCATTGAGGCCTTGCAGATACTAACACTTTTCATTTGTCCTACTTTCTACAAAATTCTATAGTATTTATAAACCGTATGATAATGTAGTCATTGGAAATTCTAAGTTAAATTTAACTTGTTTTCAAAAAGATTCATTATTTTCTTCTTTTCAACACTGCTGGTTACAATCTTAGAAGCTGGAGAGGACGAAGGCTTAGAAGTTCAGTCCTTCCATTTGTCTTGTCGATTCCTGATACTGTTTTCTTAATTAGAACCATCCTCTAACTCCACTATTTTTAATTCACCTTCGTTTTAATTTATCATGTTATATATATAATTTGATTCTTACTCAAAAAACAACAGACTTAGTAATGTAACAAACACAATGGCACATATTCCTATTTGACGAGGAATAATATTTACTTACCCCATATTAATAAGTCCAACAATTGGCATGTCATATTTCTCAGGCATATTAAAACTCCCAGAAATGGCTGTAGCCGCAATGACCTGAAGTCAAAGCATAAAAGAGATTTTAGATTAGTCAGGTCTTTTTCATTTGTGATGTTAATCAACACTGGAACTGCATTCTTTCAGAATATAATGTGTGTATTAGCATATATGTTTGAAAGAGATTCAAACAACTATGTGGAATAAGCTGCAAAAGGGTGGTTATAATGTTGCTTTTGGGAAGTGATAAACAGATTAGGATCCAGATACTGTAGATTTGAAATATAATTTTTGAAATTGATTGCGGGATCCCTCCATGGGAAGATGCTGTTGCTTGGAACATATGAAAAAAACATGATAATATTGGAATTTGAATATTGGACATCATAAAGAACCAGAGATATCTAAAGATTATAATTAAAGGAGAAGAACATTTAAATTTGACTTATTAACACAGAATGGAACAAATTACTTAACACTGGACATATTCAATTATATTTGTGAGTAATGCATCCAGAAGTTAATTTTAAAAATAACTGTCATTATAGTTAAATGGTTTTTAAGAGATGTTGTGGAAGAGGAATACATTTTCCTGGATGAGAAAGTTAATTTGAAAGTTGATCTTCAAGTCATTAAAAATATTGAGAAATAAAAGGCAAAAGCTGGAAATGTGTAGCTCCAAGCCAATACTCCTATCAAATTTAATAAGCATGAATATGAATACGTGTTATAATTTTTGCACTATCTACATAAATATCATACACCCAGTTCATATTTATTTAACAGCCTAACAATCAGGGTCTCTTTATTAATATACAAATTGATCAAATGCTTTGCTGAAATCAGGTTGTATTGAATCTAACACATGCCCTCAATTTAATAAAGAAATACTTCGTTAAAAGTTCTGATAAGGATAGCATGGTTAGCAAGGATAGCAAGATTTGTTCTCTATCTACCCAGATATGCTTCTGGTAATTACTGCCTTATTTTCAAGGTACTAAGACATGGTTTCCCAAACTTTACAACTTTAAGGTGGGTGGACTTCAACTCCCAGATTTTGGTATTCTGAGAATTGAAGTCCACCCACCTTGAAGTTGTCACAGTTGGAAAACGTTGTACTAAGAGATGAATTTCAAGGTGCTAAGAGATGCTGTAGAATTTTTTCAGATATTAATATAAGATTGACCATACTTCACCATTTCTTCCTTCCATTCTTTGCTCCCTTTCTTATGATAGGATCATCATTTGCTCTCCTCTAGTCCTCCAGTATGTCACTATTCTCCATATTTCTCAAATTTGGGGCAGATATCAGCTAGTTCCTTCAGAACTCTTGGATGCAATTAATCTAACCCTGGAAATTTAAACTCCTTCAAAGGAAAGAGGAATGTTTCCATCTGGCCTAGGTTTCAGCCTATTCCCTTCATCCTGCTCTTCAACATTTCTTGGAGGAATATAAAACAACATCTTCTTTCATCTTCGTTACTTGTCAACTCTTTGGTATCTACATTTAGGATTTGGTGTGCTGGTCTTACTTGCTCTTTCCTCAATGGCAGTGCTTCTTTCTCCAGTTCTTTAGCATAGTTACTCTCTTTGGTTCATTTGAAACTCTAGATTTCAGATACTATCTGTATCTATTCTTTCTTGATGTTCTGGATATCTTTCCATTGTCTGCATGTGTCCTTCTCTTCTTCCTTTCCCTCCACTGATCTTCACTAAGTATGCAGCCATGCTGGCATTTTTGTCTATCCCTATTTTCCCTCATACTTTAGGAACTACCTTTCATCTTGAGTTTGGCTTCTATTGTCTTGTTTTGCCATGGAATCCTTTTTATCATCTGAACTTATTAAAATCCCCTTTTTTGAGTCCACAATATGTGTTTTTTAAAAAGCCAGTTTGATGTAGTGGTTAAGGTCCTGCCTAGAACCAGGGTACTGTGCATTTAGGCCTTCATTGAGCATGAAATATGGCGGGATGACTTTGGACCAGGCATTCTCTCTCTCAACCCAACTCACCTCACAGGATTGTTTTTGTGAGGAAAATAGGAGGCAAGAGTAGTAGGTATCTTCACCACTTTCAGTTATATATGAAAAAGACTTAACAATAATAACAACAGCAACTCTGCAGATTGACAAAAGTTCCCTGTGTCAGTTAAAAAGGACCACACTGCTTGAATCCACACATATACTACGCAGATACAGCACTATATTCAAGGTTCTTGGGAAGAATTGATGCAAATGAAGGCCAACATCGACTAATGAGCTGACAACTGTGATTCCACATTATAGTATATACTACTACTACTATTAATACTAGAAAACAACATCTTCCTTTTCCAAATCCTTGAGAAAGACTCAGTAAGTGGATAAAATTGCCAAATCCAGCCTAAACATCTGGCTGAGTACATTGAACCAATAATAAGACTCTAGTCTTATATAGCCACATCTCAATATTCTTGTTGCATCTAATTTCTCAGTTCCCCATTAACTAATATTACTTCAGGAATAGGTGAACCTCTGGTGCCTCTTTTCACCTTATAAAGGATAAATGTTTTAGCAAGTCAGGAATTTCTTGAACAATCAAGCTTGGCAGAATTTATTGCCAAACTCCTTAAGTATCTCCATCTCCTTCATGCCATTTTCCATCATCTCCATCTTCTCTTTGGTTAAGTGGTAACCAAACAGCAGTCAGCTTTTATTTGTTTCTTCGCTTATTTTAACCAAGTTCATTCACTTTGATTTACAGACTGGAGCGCATGCTTTTAACTTAGGATTCAGCTCCTTTTCTATTTTTTTTAATGTTCTTTTTGTACAGATGGTGTTCCATAACTGCTGTGTGTCAATCTTAGGACTCACACCAGGTCTCCATTACAGGTAGTCCTTGATTTATGACCACAATTGAGCCCAAATTTTATGTTGCTAAATGAAACATTTGTTCATTGGATTTGCACCATTTTATGACCTTTCGTAAAATGAAAGTGTTGGCTGTTGTTAAGTAAATTAGTACTTTAGATATTAAGTTAGTAACACGCTAGTTAAGTGAATCTGGCTTCCCTGTTGACTTTGCATGTCAGAAGGTGACAAAAGATGATCATATGTACCCTGGATGTTGTGACCATCGTAAATATGAACCAGTTGTCAAGCATCCAAATTTTGATCATGTGACCATGGGGATACTGCAGTGGTGTAATTTTAAAAAATGGTTATAAGTCACTTTTTCAGTGCAATTGTAACCTTAAACGGTCACTAAAAGAACTGTTGCAAGTTGAGGGCTACCTGTATATGTTTTTGCCAATCTGCACTTCAGTTGGTTTATTTCAGAAAAGTAGTGTAGGGACAATAAAAACCCTGAATGTTACAACCTAACTTTTATTTTTTATTTTAAATTTAATTGCCCCAGAAAATGCAAATAAAAATCAAGGTGGAGTTGCACATTGTGTGTCCCTAATATTTAATGCGATAGGAGTGGGGTATGGGATACTTAACAAAGTAATTAGACCATAAATACACTAATTTTCAGATAACCTACGAAAGCAAATTCTCAATATGCAAAATCAGAACATAGTGCTAGAATCTGATGACAATCTAGGATTTGAATATGTATGGTGTTGGCATGGGCTAAAATAGTTGATTGCTTAGATGCCCAGATTTAAACCATTGACTATATATCAGAAAAAGTTTTTACTGGGATCTTGTTCTAAGTTTACTACCACAAGAATAGTTTCTACAAAATGCACATTTTCTCAGAAACTGTTTTTCTCATGATAGTTTTTGAAGCTACCATAAACTTTCTTCTTGTTATTCTGTATCCATTACTGCCTTTCATACAAAACAGGAAAAATTTGGGTAAGAAGTTCCCATATTAGCAAGCAATGCTCATTTTACAGGAATGCAATGCTGGATGGATTGCAAACTGAAACCAAAGACATTGTCTGCCAAAATCTGTGCATTTCCCACAGCTCTAATTACACCAATACTCCCTGGATGTCAGCACGTACCAGAGACATGTAAGCATCTTACTATACTTTTTTTCTAATCATGTTTCAATGCTTTAGAATAAAGCTGCATTACCTGCATGTACATTTCCTACTGAATAGTTCAAGGATGTTGTACCCAGATTCATAGAAATGTAAGTCAACCAAGGTCAACTTCAGCACGCCAATGCTTTATCTTGGATGACCAAAGTCACCTCATAGTTTTGAGACTGCAATTACAACAAAGATCATGCAGCCTGTGGAATATGGAGTTCAATATTTCTAGGTTGCGATATCTTTGGGATGGCTGCTTTCAATATCCAGGAGCCACCATAAAAACATAAGTGAGCAAGAGTCTATTGGTATATCAGTAGTAATCTTGTTGCCCCAGTGATTTTTTATTTATGTACAATGGTTCTGAAATTACTGTACAAAATATTATTGCTAAATAAAGTTGTCTCCTTACATTGCCATATGCGCTGCATATAATGCATATAATCACATCAGCATTTTCTAAAATGAACACCAAAAATGCATGCTACCTCAATCTTAAAAGTTCTTTTTTCCAATTATCTCTGCTTCTGAAAAGTACCAGTCCCAAGGAAAATAATAGGTGAATGAAAACATCTGTAACTGCTACTTACTATAATGATCTCCATGGGAATTGGGACTCGAATCTTCTTCATATATTTCATATTTAGCTCTTTCACAATGATGAGAAGCACGGAGCTGATCAAAGCAAACACCAGGGAAGCCACGTTGGTTTTTGAAAGGTTTTTGCAAATATCAATAAAGGTCTGGAAGATTAGACCAGAAAAAGAAAACATGAGGTTTTTCAACATGCCATCTAGATTGGAAAATATGTTTCTAGTCAAAATGTAAACATTGGGGACAATTATTTAACATAGAAATATGCACTTTGCACTCATAGCCAACACTCAAAGCAACACAAAAAAGTGCAGTTCTGACAGTAGCCAACTTTGAATTAATTAAAAGGTCAGTAAACAGGGCCTGACCAGACAGGATGTATTTAATCTAACCTGAACATCCTGCTGAGAGGATTCAAGAGACTCACAACAGGTAACTGAGAAAATCCATAACCCTATGAAGGTTTTCCCCTAATCCTCTATAATTAAAATGGACTAGAATTAATTATAACTGTCTGTTATTTGTAAGCTCCTTCCTTAATATTGCAAAAACCTTGGCATTTGAGGTCTTAAGATTCAAGAATTGCCCAGAAAGGGAAAATGTTACAGGCAAAATTTTGTTTATTTGTTCTGTTGCAGTGATTTGTGAAAAAATCTTATAATAAAATTCAAGTTTTGGTATAAGATTTGGCAGAAAAGTAGAATTCTAATTCCCCCCCCCTTGGCTTCAGACTTTATTCTTCCTTTTATTTAAAACAACAACACTTAAAAATAATGCTACCACCAAATAGTTAGAATAATAATAAAAATCTAAGAACAAACAAAAAAACCAGCAAGCAATTTTTGCTCATCATCAAAAAGTAAAACAATTGGGAGTTAATATAAACACACTGTAATACCATATTCAATATTTCCATCAATTTTTAAAATATAAGTACCGTATTTTTCGCTCTATAGGACGCACCTGACCATTAGACGCACCACGTTTTTAGAGGTGGAAAACAGGAATAATATATTTTTTCCTG
>JANHFO010001942.1:51368-64418 GCA_032468095.1 Pareas carinatus | reverse complement strand
GGCCTGGGGTGGAGATGTACAGCTGGGTGTCATCAGCGTACTGATGGTACTCCACCCCAAAGCCATGGATGATCTCATCCAGCGGCTTCATGTAAATGTTGAACAGGAGAGTCGAGAGGACCAACCCCTGAGGCACTCCACAAGAGAGCTCCACGGGGTCGACCGCTGCTCTCCTGTCAACACTGTCTGCGTCCGACCAGAGAGGTAGGAGGAGAACCACCGATACACAGTGCCTCCCACTCGCATCTTAGGATGTATATCCTAAAATTTATTTATTTATTGATAGTAAAATTTATAGGCTGCCCCTCTCCAAGGACTCAGGGTGGCTCACAATAAACTAAAAATTACACTACATTTAAAATTTAAAAATTAAAAACAGTAAAAAACTTTAAAACACATTCAGACCATTCATGGTCGGATCTCGCAAGATCACAGAGCAAGATCAACAGCCCCAAGCCTGCCGGAGAAGCCAGGTCTTCACAGCTTTTTGAAAGGCCAATAGGGTGAGGATGGTCCAGACCTCAGGAGGTAACTGGTTCCAGAGAGCTGGAGCAGCCACAGAGAACGCCCTCCTCCGCGGTCCCGCCAGTTGACATTGTTTAGCTGACAGGATTCGAAGGAGGCCAACTCTGTGGGATCTTTCCGGTCGCTGGGAGCTATGCGGTAGAAGGTGGTCTCACAGATAACCTGGCCCCAAGCCATGTAGGGCTTTAAAGTAATAACCAACACCTTGAATTGCGCCCGGAGACCAATAGGGAGCCAGTGCAGCTCACGGAGAATTGGTATAATGTGGGTGTATCTAGGCACACCCACAACAGCTCGTGCGGCTGCATTCTGGACCAGCTGCAGTCTCCGAACACTTTTCAAGGGTAGCCCCATGTAGAGTGCGTTCCAATAATCTAACTGTGAGGTGACAAGGGCATCACTAGTTGCTATATGCAACTGATTTCCTAAGATTTAATATATCTTGCATAATACAGATCTAGCTTTAGAAATGAAAACTGAGCCTGAAAATAAAAAGAAATGATCTGCCATGCACTTATTATGTTATAGTTCCTTGCCTATCCCTGTTATTCATGAGGAGGTGGAAGACAATACTGCCAGAGTACTTCGCAACTATCCTGAAGGAGATTTGGCAATGGAAAACCTTAATCTTAAATTGAAAGTTGCTAAAATAGATACAGGTGGTCTTTGACTTACAACAGTTTGTTTAGTGACCATT
The DNA here is from genome assembly GCA_032468095.1 of Pareas carinatus. NCBI lineage: Eukaryota > Metazoa > Chordata > Lepidosauria > Squamata > Pareidae > Pareas > Pareas carinatus. The sequence goes on along the minus strand of JANHFO010001942.1, from coordinate 63,196 downwards.
CAAAGTTATAACGGCATTGGAAAAAATGGCACTTCTTGCAATCATTGTTGTACCCCCCATGATCATGTGATCAAAATTCAGACGCTTGGCAACGGACTCATATTTATGATGGCCGGGATCCCTTTTTGCCACCTTCTGACAAGCAAAGTCAACTGTGTTACTAATTTAACAACTGCAGCGATTCACTTCACAACTGTGACAAGAAAAGTTCTAAATGGGGCAAAACTCATTTAACAACCATCTTGCTTAGAAACAGAAAGGTTGGGTTCAACTATGGTCATAAGTTGAGGACTATGTGTATTATCCTAATGAAAATGAAATGGGGCCTTCTGTTTCCCTTTATTTAGAAGGGGAAATAGATTCTGTGTTTCACCATGAATGACCTTCTTCATAAGTAACTAGGATGGGGGAAGCTGGGGATTAAACCGATTTGAACCCACCATTTAGGACACAGTTTAGTCATGAATAACTATATCACAGCACATGGCAATACATTGTATTATCACAATGATCTGTATGTTGCAATATTAAAGCAGGAAGTCAGGTCCCTTTCATGAGACAAAATATTACTCTAGAACAACTAAATTAAGCACATGACAATAGTCTTCACTAAACATGTTTTCAGCTGTCTTTTTATTCTTGATTTCATCCACATAAATGTTCCTTCTACTAAAGCAGGTAAACACTGTAATATGGGTTGAAATCAGCAATAAATATTAGTTGATATAGTTTTGAACCAGATAATTAGTTTAGTGAGTGTAATATATGCTAACAACATGAAAGTAATTTAGTTTTCTTTTCACTTCTGCAGATGCTACCTACGTTCTAAAGATAGAAAAAACATAAAGGAAAGAGTAGGACAGAAATCTGAATTCAAGAATGCAGAGTTGCATTGCAATTATATAGCATTTTGTTATATTTGGTCATTATATTACTACATTTATTCTGCCCACGTAAAACATTGTGAGAATAAATAAGCTGATATTGATTCAGAAGAATGTAAAAACTGATAACTTTGAAGTGAAAATCAAGACCACGGGACAAATTGAATTGTTTTAATAACTCTTAACACTAAGAATCCAAAGCTCATGTGGTAGAAACCTGTAATCATAAAGTGACATGAAATGAATCATGAACAGTTTGAAAGGAAAATCTTTGGAGGTAGAAAAATAATTTTCATACTAGATCTTGGGCCTCAGGGGCAGCAACTGCAATCATAAATAAAGTAAATTGTCCAATTTTAGAGGAACTTGATAAACATGTATAGAGCTGCTTTATTTTTTTTCACAAGTTTTTCTCTGTTCCCATTCTGCCATTGCTAATGTTAATGCTGAGCCCTATGAGTTATGACTAATTCACATCAAGTAGGAAAGTTTCCTGCTTGATATGAATTAGTCGTATCTTGAGGAAGTTAATCCTTTTAAAAACTTCAGCAACACAACATTGTTGAGTATAGTAGCTGCCTCCAGTGAAGTGCTCTATTTTCACACTAGGGCATCCAGAATTCCTAACCAGTCTGGCCAATTGTAGCTAAGAAAATCTAGCATGCAGCACATGCTGAATATAGTATGAAAAATTATATAATCCCAGGATTAGGGCACATAAAAGCAGAAAGAAAAAGAATATGATCTATTTCCCCAGAGTGGTGGTGTCCAGTGTGGATTGTTTTTTTCCTGTAGTAAATCATATTCTGTTTCTTTCTGCTTTTATCCAAGTGTCTTATCCAAGTGTGGTATAGGGTGGACTAGAACACCTTCAAGGTCCCTTCCAAATCTGTTATTCTGTCTAGGTTTGAGTATGGATTTAGTATGGATTGTTTTTTAACTATTCCTCGGCAGTCTTTGAGCTTCAAATCCACAAACTGAGATGGAGACACCAACCCATCTGTTCAGATACATGGATATTCATTGGGAGAAGAGAGAAAACCTATTTTAAAATTGGAAGAGGTAAATACAGTTTAGGTGTAGTGAAGGAAAGGTATATCATAGAAATTCTCATGCTTAAAGGGCAAAACTTCTTATGCTTGTAAGGTGGGGATATTTTACTAAAGGTAAAGGTACAGGTTTCCCCTGTCCAGTCATATCCAACCCTAAGGATGGTAGTACTCATCTCCTCTTAGCTGAGGGAGTCAGTGTTGTCCAAAGACATTTCATAGTCATGTACAACTATACGCCGAGGCACACAGAACACTGATATCTTCTCACCAAAGTGGTACCTATTTTTCTGCTCACATTTGCATGCTTTTAAACCGCTAGGTAGGCATGAACTGGGGCAAGTAACAGGACCTCACCCTGTTGCACGGCACTCGGGTCCTGCAACTGGTTGTTGGCTCCAGCTACAGATATTTTTACCAGATATATTAGAATTTAAACTCCTTCAGTTAAATGGAGCCCAATAAGAGATAGTTATTCAGCTGATGAGAATTTCTAACTTTCCTTTACTAATTTATTAGAGCAATCCAACTACCTTAAGTCACCTTAAAGTGATTTTATATGCAAGAATAGTGTGATTTTTATTCAAAAAACCTTCAACTATTGCTTCATAGTACCATCCAAGGGCTTTGACCAAGACTGTGGTGCTGGGTGCTGAACATTAAGAATCAGTAAGCATCATTTCACTTTTGGCCAAAATTGCTTGTCCAATATTCTGAATCCATTTCTTCCATCTTAAAGTGTAACTTGAATCAGCTACACAGCTGTCACATTTTGCACGCTCTTTTCTTGATATGTAAATGCAACATATTACATAGAAATTGAGAAATAGAAATTGCTTTTCATTATCTCCCCTCCTCTCTCTCACACACACGATCACTAACTAAATCACTAGATATTTATTGTCTGTTAAAAGAACAAGTGGAAAACCATCAAATTAAAAAACTAATGTGCAATTTTCTTTGTCTCTGCTTTGTGGTGTCATTATTGAAAATGAGAATGTAAATTCATTGGCGTGTGTGTTTTATAATTTGACATTTGTGAAATTACCACTGATTCTATTATCTAAATAAGCCATCCCTTGTGAACCATTGGTATGAAATGCAGAGGTTTCCCCCTTCCTAAAGAACTAGTATATCAACAGCCAAGTCCTTCATTTAGCACTTTGTCTCGTATAATCATTCTTTTACTGACACAAAGAATGCCCAGTGACATTGGCATACTAGTGCAAAATGGGACAACTCACCATGGGCAACTCACCACAGGACAGCAAACACAAAGGTTAAATTAATTTCAACAGAAGCGTGGCCAATAATAATAAAGAAAGTCAATCCAGAAACACAAGATGTACAGTCATTTCGATGAAAACATGGTCACCAATAATAAAAACAACTGAATAAAATGATTAATGCAGTGGTGTCCTGTGGCGAGTTGGCCATGGTGAGTTGGCCGTGGTGAATAGTCCTAGATCCACTAGTGACATTATTGTTTAAGTGAGAAGGTGACTTTAGGTTTGATTCCAATTCCAATCAGCCATTTATTTATTTATTTATTTATTTATTTGTTTGTTTGTTTGTTTGTTTATTTATTTATTTATTTACATTTGTATGCCGCCCTTCTCCCCGAAGGGACTCAGTTCAATGAAGTTCAATGGCTGATTTTATGAAGTTCAATGGCTGATTTTAAACTGGCTGCTTTCTCTTTCTCCTCCTTTTTCAGAATTATAAAAATGAAAGCATAAAATATTTTAGGGGAGCCTGAGAGTTACTAGGTGGAGGAATGAAGTGCAGGGAGCAGGATCATGGGTGGGACCCAGAGGGCAGTGTTAAAGGAATCTAAAATAGTGATTTAAAATAGCAGCAATCTTTATTTATACACGCATACACACACAAACTCAGCAATAAGTATAATAGGTGTTGAAAGCAGATGTATTTTGACGTCTGCTCACTGTTTTAAAATGCTTTTAAATTCATTTTCCCAAAGCAGGATCTTAGCATAAAGCTCTCCGGTTCTCATTAGCCCTCTTGAGCCTCCACTAGTTAAGCCAAATGTCAATGTTTTTCTTTGCTTATATTAAATATTTGGAGCATTTATAGATGATTTTTAAGGGCAGATGGTCTTTTAAAGTGTAAAAAAATAAAATAGCCAGGACTCATTCATAGATTCAGGGCTTTCACACTTGCTGAACCTGTGCCAATGTTTGATGTACCACTTCACATGAGTTTCAAATCAAACTAACGATTGGCTTGGCAACCAGAATGAGGATTCCAGACACCTGGCAACTACACACACACACACACACACACACACACACCTGGAGTAATTGAGTTAAAATGGATATGAACATTTTCCCCTTCCATCTTGAGTCCAAGGCTAGGAAATGAAATTAAGCAAATAGACATAGGTATAATGCATAAAGCCAAGACATGCTTTGCCGGAGTCAAAATGAATTAAATTTTAGGCCCGTCAAATTATTTTGGCCCCAGAGGCGGGAAACTCTGATTTGCTTCCTGGCAGTAAAAATACAATAAACTGGATGCCCTCCAGCTGTTGGACTACAACTTTGATGCCTACTTAGTATTGAACATGATGCCTGAGTTTAGTGTAGCTCCAAATATCAGGAACTGTATATGATATTCCATAACGGAGAAGAAGAAAAAGAGGAAGGAAGCTGATAAACCGGGACATTTGTTCCACCAGATGAAATTGACTGCATCTGTGCTTTCCTGAGGAAGACTTATCCATAAAAACTTGATTGCCTCAATTTTTTATTTTGGCATATTTTTGTCTCCATATTTTCTTCTTTTTCCTTCTGTATTGTTGTATCTTCTGTTATTTTCACTTCAAATTTAGATAAACAGTTCGTGATAAGTTGTTTGAGATCTAGGTCAGCACTAGGCAACATGGTCTTGATCTAGACAAAATCCTATAGACATTTATAGCTCCATTTATATCAGTATTTTTCTAACTTGTCAACTTTAAGATGTGTGGGTTTCAACTACAAGAATTTCCTAGCCAGCATGCTAGCTGGGATGTTCTGGATTTGGATTCTGTATGTTTTAAAGTTGCCAAGCTAGAAAAACAATGATTTAGATCAGATGTCCACAACCCCGGGTCCATGAACTGGCACAGGTCTGCGAAATGCCAGCAGATGGTCCATGCAAACAAGCCAAGCCCCATTTGCGGTATGCAGGCAGCACACAAAACCATGCCCCCTCCAGGCCATAGATAAACCTTTTTCTTTGGAAGCGATTCCTGGTGTCCAAAAGGTTGGGGGCGGGGCTCTGATTTAGATTATAACTTCCTTGTGGACATGAAGCTTTCTTTTTAGGATCCCATGTGTTGGGACTGAAGCAAAATACAGGATATGAACAATGATGTGCTGGTTGGAAAGAATGAGGCAGAGATATGTGGTTATGACAAGAAAGAGAAATAAGTAGCAGAGCAGTGTGTGAGAAAGGAAGATATAGAAACAAATAGAAGAATTCATGGATCAATTTCCTACTTTCCTATCTCTGCCTCATCCTTTGCTCCCAGCACATTATTGTTCCAACTTTCACCACAGGAAATAATGAAAACAAAACTGCACTTTGTGATGCTAGTTCTGCTCCCTATCTATCTATCTATCTATCTATCTATCTATCTATCTATCTATCTATCTATCTATCTATCTATCTATCTATCTATCTAGTGTGTGTCTGTGTCTGTGTGTTTGTGTCTGTGTAAGCCCTACAAAGGGATGGAGCTTACATCATGAAGCTGCTTTTATCTTGACTGGTATCAAACCACTTGCTTGCTTCCAAGGGGACTTCACTCTCTGCAGCATGGATAGCTATCAGAATGATATTGTTATATGCCTTTGAATGAACGATGCAGAATATTAGTCTCTGGAATTCCAGAGAAGATAGCCACGACTTGTTGTAAATTTGCTTATGGCTACATTCTTTGCACTCTTGTATAGACATGACCTGCATCCTGCTTTCTTGCAATCAAAGATTGGGGAGTAATACAATTGGGAGAAGGTGGATCTACACCTCTGAAATCTAATGATCGATCACCTTATGATATGCCAATGGGTCTTGGCTTGTAGAACTCATAGGCTGGTTAAATGCTGGAGTCAGAGCAGTTGCCAGGATCTTAGAATCCCAGCAAGATTCAGTAATATTGATCTCTTCATCAACTTTACCCAGAGGCAACAGGCTGTCATTTTAATATTGTAAGTAGTCCTGGCCTGAAAGATGAGACATACTTCTCTCCCCACTTCTTTCAGACAGAGAAAATTAGTGTTCTTTTTAGAGCACAAATATTATTTGCAAGCAAAAGATTCCCATTTGTTTTTCTTGGGGAGTATGTAGGACTACAAGACTACAATGAAGGAGGAAAAAAGACAGTCTTCACTGAACTTGTTATTACCCCTTACTAAATAGAACACAGAATAATAGTATGATAGGTACTATTATAGGTCTTCCGATGCAGTCCCCTGCCTATAGCAGGAGACCATTCTGGGCAAATGACTGTCCAGTCTCTTCTTGAAAACCTCCAACGATGGAGTACCCACAACTTCTGAAGGCAAGCCATTCCACTGATTAATTGTTCTCACTGCCAGAAAATTTGTTCTTAGTTCTAGGTTGGTTCTCTCTTTAATGATATTCCACCTGCTACTTCCTGTTCTGCTGTCAAATGCTTTGGAGAATAAGTTGAGTTCTTCTTCTCTGTGATAGTGTTTGAGTAATGGAAGACTTCTATCATATCACCCCTAGTTCTTCTCTTTGTTGGGATAGACATACCTAGTTCTTTCAATCATTCATCATGTGAGCTGCAGCACATGGCTACCTCATACTCAAGTGGTGGTCTACCAGGAAACCTGGATCTCTCTCACAGTTCCTACTATTGAGCCAGGCACCACCTATTCCATACCTGTGCATTTGTTTTTTCTTGCCTAAGTGTAGGACCTTAGTTTTCTCACCACTGAATTGTATTTTGTTGAATAGGGCCCAGTGTTTAAGTCTGTCAAGGTCCTTCTCAATCTTGAGTCTATCATCTAAAGCAGCGCCCCAACCTTTTGGCACCAGGGACTGGTTTCATGGAGAGAGATATTTACGCAGACTAGAGGGGGCATGGTTTCATGTGCTGCCTGCATTCTGGGGGTGGGGTTTCACTTGTTTGCACGACCCAGTTTACGGCATGCCATTGACTGGTTCTGGTTCACAGACCGGGGGTTGGGAACCCCTGTTCTAAAGTGCTAGTTATTCCCCCTAGCTTGGTGTTGTCCGCAGATTTGACGAGTTCCCTTTCAATCCCCTTATCTAGAACATTTATGAAGATGTTGAAAAGTTCCCAGCCTAAGACAGAACCTTGAGATACCCCTCTGCATACTTCCCTCAATGTAGATGTGATTCCTTTGAGGACTATCTTCTAAGTCCAGTTGGTCAACCAATTAGCAATTGTTTATTTGCTATTCATACTGTTAGTACCCTTTGAAAAATGAATGGCCAATGTAAAGTATTATAACATTAGAAAGTATGCAGACTGTAGTATTCCACCATTAACTGAGAACACTTTCAGCCAGGTGCCTGCAGAGAGCTTTCTAAGACACACCCTCTTTACCTGCCCAGGTTCTGTAAGAGAACCAGGAATTGAAAAGGACAAATGTTTTCATATCACCTTCATGTTTCCTCCAGAAGTGAAGGTATCTAAAAATAGAAACGTTTTCCCTTTGGAAACTAATTCTGAGGTAGCTTCTCTGTTTCTAGGGCTCTCCAGAAGTGTTGGGACTATAAACCCCAGAATCTCCAGCATTATATGTTCAGTTTCCCACTCCATTTTCATAAGAGCCTCTCCCCATCCCATGAAAAGTGTATTAAACATGTAGGTGATACATTTGAATGCGTCTTGCTAGGTATAAATTCTAATAGTGTTGCTTCATGTAAATACTTTCATTAATTAATTAAAAGGTTTAAATATTTATCCTTTTTAGCCATTGTAAGCCACAAGCATTTTAATGTTTGTTTAAAAATATGAAGTAGCACATGGTCTATATGTTATGCACTAAATTTAAACATAAATTCTGAGATTAATGGAATTTACTTTTGTACTTTCGTGCAAATCTTAAACATTTATTATTGCCTTTCTTTTTCTACTTAAACGTTTTCTGTAAACATTTAAATTATTTTAACATAATTTTTCAATTAGTTTAGTAGAGTCTGTTCTCAAGGCTCAATTAGTTTAGTAGAGCCTGTACTCAAGGCTTAATTAGTGTACAAATAGGAAAAAATACACTGTTCTAAAGTATGTATTATTAGTGATTTAAATTGTAAAATGTGACTGCATTAGTATGGTTTCAAATTATGTTTATTTAAACTCTTCTCTTTATATGATTAATGGTCCAGTGATGATGTCACAGCATAAATCTGATTTCTGCTTATCAGATCCAGAACTGTAAGTTGGAAAGTTGTGATCTGGACAGCTGTCTCATTAACAATCACCCAAATCCAATAGAGAATATTAGCTCAGGATGAATCAAATTAAAATGAATATATACATTGGATAGTGTTTGTGGTGAAGATCTCACAGTTTGTGCAAAGGTGTTTTTTTTACATTTATCCCTAGACAGGCGTGTGTGTGGTGTTTCTCAAGGAGAAAGGATTTGCTCCATGGCTAAGAAGAAAATCTCCCCCACCTTCCTACCTCCTCACAACGTTTACCATGTTGAAAGACTTGGTAGACAAACTAGTTCCCTATAACAGGTATCCCCAATCCCCAGTCTGTTGTGTCCGGGGGAGGGCATTTGCCAAGCGCAGGAAATGCCAGCCCCCGGATTGGCAGGCGGGGCCACCCTAGCATAGGGGGCAGCCCGCCACCAATCCGCCATTCCTGTTACTGCCAACCATACCTGAATAAAGCATTAGCCTGAGGGTGCTTCCGTCTCGTTCCTCACAACCCCCTATCAAACATGGTCCATTGACCGGCACCAGGCTGCGCAAACAAGCCAAACTCCACCCACAGGGTGCAAGCAGCACATGAAACCACACCCCCTCCAGTCCGTGGGAAAACCTTTCTCCATGGAACTTGTCCCTGATGCCCATAAGGTTGGTAGCCACTGCCTTAAAAGATATGCTACAAGCAGACCTCTTTCCCTCTCTTCTCGTTTACCCTTCTCTTTTGTATTATAGTCTACTTCACTGTATTCCACTTTTCTGTTAAGTCCTTAAAATTTCTTTTGTCATTCTTACATCAACCTGATGTATTTTCCACTGAGACAGAAAAAAACCCTAACAGGATTTTATCCTGGCTATTTACCCAGGCTCACCTCATATACTTTGTATATGTTGCTTTTGTGCTATTTTGAACAATTAGAGTGGGATGGGGGTGGGGTTAGAAACAAAAACAAAAATCCCCGCTGGGGAAGAAAATGACATCCTCTTAGATCTTTTCAAGATTATCAGACTTTAAAAATAACAGGCAGATACGATGGTATTCTTGACTTAAGAGAAAACATCTATGGATAATTAATACCAAAACAAATAAAATAGAATAAAATACTTCCAGAAACTTCTAAGATGAGAATGATATAAAGAGAAACATCTTTATATCGGGAAAGTAAAAAAGACTGCCACTGCAGGGATTTTTTTTTTTATCTCCAGCTCTCATATTATAAAGTTTGGTAAATTATTTGCACGGTTAGATCCATCGTGTTCATCCCCTGAATATATCAATAGATACATGAATTTGTTTTGGGATACTTAAATTCTCTTCCCAGCCAAGAAGAAACAAGACCTTTTAGAGCAGGGGTCTCCAAACCCCAGTCCATGGACTGACACCAGGCCACAACATGCCAGCCACTGGACTGCACAAACAAGCCATGCCCCATTTACAGAATGCAGGGAGCATAGAAAACCACGCCCCCTCTGAGCCACGGAAAAACCTTACTCCATGGAACTGGTCCCTGGTGCCCAAAAGGTTGGGGGCCGCTACTTTAGAGTGATACCATGACTCTCCAATGACTCTCCCGCAGTGTGATTTTACCTTTGAGGCGCCTGTCAGGCACAAGTGATCACATCCATGCATGTAGAGTTCAAGCTACTATTGTATTCTACCTTTAATACAATGATGTCTCTACTGCTTACTTTCCCTTGGAAACAGATAGATAAGCTTTCATTGAGTTTCACGGAGGGAATGGAGTTTCAGTCATGGATCTCTTGGAAATTGCGCAATAATTCAAGGCTAATTCCCTGTTTGATTCCTCCTCCATTCTTGGCTGAGCATTTTCCAACAGCATCATTCGTATTGCATGGTCCATTCATTGCTACCGGCCTGATTACCATTCAATAGATTTTCAAGAATTGTTGGGAGTTTGGTGGCATATAAATTACATATAAATAATAGCTGGTATAATATTATTATAGTTGGTGCAGCTAAACCAGTTGTTTAGACCAGATTTAGAATTTTTTGTTCACCTGTCAAGTTGTTCCTAACGACTTTGGGATAGGCAGCTGTTGATGTTTAATGATGTTAAAGGTATTGTCACAAAATGTAAACAGTCTCAAGTAAATCTCCCTTTTACAATTGACTGATGGTGATTTTGTCAATCTCAATTGTGTTCAAGTGGTGTTCCAGATGTTTTGGGATTACACCCAAGATGCCTATCACCAATGGCACTATCTTTGCTCTCTTTTGTTTGTCATAGTTGTTCCACTTTTATTTGCAGGTTTTTGTATTTTGTGATTTTCTCTAGTTCTTTCTCTTTTATTTTGCTGACACCAAATACTGCCACATCCATTATCCAGACTTTTTTGTCTTTCTCTCCAACAATTGTTAAGAATGGAGTGTGATGTTGCAGGTACTTCTCTATTTAAATTCTAAAGTCACAGAACATTTTAGCTTCTTCATTTTGTATGACTATATCCCTCTGCCATCAGTTCTTCTCTTGATTTCATTTTACATTCACCTTCACAAAATTCTGGTACCTCACAGTAAGTTAGCCATTTGTATTTGCCCATTTCTGATATATAGGAAACTTCTTGTGCTGAGATCCACAAAGGTGTTTTTGTGCATAACCTAGGTTTGAATCTATTCCATATTCTTAATATGGCACATCTAACATAATAGTTTTTAAAATCCACATTACCCTTTACTTTGTCTTAAAACAAACATCCATGTCCCTCAAATCTTAGGTCATGTTCTTCTAACTCCAAAATCTTTTATTTCTCAGCAATACTCGGTCTTTCAACCAGACCAAACAGTAAGCTGCAAAATACAATTTCAAATCAGATAAACATTTATTTTTAACCTTATAACACTTTATATTTAACTTTTGATTCTTTTCCCTGCCACACAAATTTATGTATATTTTTCTGCCACTGTTTAAATGGTGCATCAGGTGTCAGATATTCTCTGAAATAAAAACTTCATTCTAGGGAAGACATTCATTTTTATCACAGAAATTCTTCCCAGCAATGACAGTTGTAATTTTAACTATATTTTAAACTTCATTCCATGTCTTAATATAGTTATTTTGAAATAACATACAATTCATATTTGTCATAGTGATACTCACATATTTTACCTTCCTGTCAATGTGGCTGCCGGCACCGCGATATAGCCAGCTTACTCCATCGCTGGCTATTGGGGGCGAGTCTCTGGCCCCCACAGAAAGGGTTCGCAATTTGGGCGTCCTCCTGGATGCACGGCTGTCCTTATCAGATCATCTGACAGCCGTCACTAGGGGGGCTTTTTACCAGGTCGCCTGGTCTGCCAATTGCGCCCCTTTCTAGATCGCGGGGGGTGTTGAGTACCAGCGGTAGATCTCATGTGACCCCCTTCCTGCGCGAGCTGCATTGGTTGCCGGTGGACTTCCGGGTGCGTTTCAAGGTGTTGGTGATCACCTTTAAAGCGCTC
>JANHFO010001942.1:23788-36424 GCA_032468095.1 Pareas carinatus | reverse complement strand
CTAATAAGTTCGAAATAGATCTATCCTAGTCTTCCTTGAATTTAATTATGTGTCAGCACAAAAAACATCTAACACAATATATATATATAAATAAACAAGATTTGAGTTCTGACATCTTTTTTCTTACAAAAAAAGCAATGGTTGTAAGTCACTTTTTTCAGCACCATCATCATTGAACTGTTATTAAATGAATGGTTGTAAATCGATTAGGTGATTAGGAGTAGTGATTAGGGCACTAGGCTAGAAACCAAAAGTCCATGAGTTTTAGTCCTGCTTTAGACACAAAGCCTAAACCTTGGGTCAGTCACTCTCTCTCAGCCCTGGGCAATTTTTCTGAAAAATCTTGCCAAGAAAATTGCAGGAGCTAATCCAGGCAGTCATCAGGACTGAAAAAAATTGACTCAAAAGCCCACATAAACACAAAAGGATATATAGTACATAAAATGAATACATAATTAATCAATCAAAGGCTAGGTGAGTTACATACACATAAACTGAAATAGAATGGTTTTAGACTGAAATCTTAAATAAAAAAGAATATTTCACCTTGTAATTTGAAAGTCAAACCATTTAACTGCATTATCAGCTAAGGTTGGAAGGAGGAGGGAGAAACCCACAGTGGAATGCAATCCAATTAGTTACCCTTGCCAAGTGAGGCTAAAAAAATAAAAGTGTTCTTGATGCTCACTTTAGTTATTTCTTAATAAGAGAACAAAATTATTTGAAAACATTTGACAAAAATATTTGTTTTGCATTGCTTTTTTTCCCAATTCTGAAACCTCACAGGACGCTCCAGTTATATCAACCGACAGTAAAATGGAGATTTGTCTGTATACTGCCTTGAACTGTTGAAGTGGGATATACTGTATATCTAATAAGTAAATATCCACTGAATCCTGCAAGGTCTGTCTAAAAAATATTGGCTGTAGCCATCGTATGGATACCCTCATCATGACATTCATTTTTATGTATCCATTCCATTTACAGCCAGATTCTCTCCTCAAATTAAAGCAAGCCGTCAACAGCCTTCTTTTTTTCTTCCCCTTGTGCACACATCATAAAACTATATATTTTATTTCTTTTATTTGAAATAAAATCATCTTTATCAAAAGACAGTTGGAGCAGTCTAGAATTAGATGCAGGCAGGATGCCTGGGGGGAGGGTAAATATTCTCTCACTTTGACCCATGACAGACCTGTAAATCTGCAGGCAAGCAGGTCCTAGCTGCTCTTGACTGCTTGAAATAACTAGGCAGCACCAGACCTCAGAGATGTAGGCTAGATCTGGAGGTTAACATCCCAGAAGACATTGGTTGAAAATCATTTCTGTATTGTTGCTAGGAAAACTCACGTTCACTCAGTAGAATTCATCACAGTCTTTACTTAGTGCAACAAAACTTTCTATCCAATTTTTTGAGACATGTCAGAAAATATGTGATGGTTGTGATTCCCATGTTGACTGAAGACATCATTTGTGAATTACAAGTACAGTAAAACATTGGATTAAGAGTAACTTGGTCTGAGAGTGTTTTGCAAGAGAAGCAAACATTTTTAATAAATTTTAACTTGATAAACAAGCAATGTCTTGCATTATAAGTAGTACATACAGTATGTGCATGCTCTCTCGCTGTGAGATTGTGGGTAATGCTTGGTCATTTTGATATACGAGTGCTTCGGATTACAAGCATAGTACCAGAACTAATTATCCTTGCAATCCAAGGTTTTACTGTAGAATGTTAATTCAACATTTATCTATATGTCCTATTTTCACATTTTGATTGGAAGAGATCAGAAATTTTGACATGCTTTTGCAATCATGTCTGTTAAGAATACATGTGTTCTATTCGGCTGTATCCCAGGTATATCAAATTTGTCGGCATATGAAGGGTTATGAAAAATTCCTATGAGAGGCGGAGCCAAAAGAATGTTCCTGCAGCATTGAAAAGAGAGGTCTACATCTAACTTATGCCTGTGGATTGTAATGCTGGATTGCTGCTACTGTAAATATTTTGTGTGTTTTGAACAGGCTCTTTTTGAGAGACAGCTGAAGAAGAGACTCACATTTTCTGAAGATATTACAGCTACATTATCAATATTTATCCAATTATATATATCTGTGCATAGAGACACACATTTATCCTTTGCCACAATTACTCATCATACATGGGTTTTATGGTTAACTGCTGTATTAAACTATGTTGTTTCACAATATTTAATATGCAAAAATATCCAACTCCCTTGCACAAAATTTAAAAAGTTTATTTTTAGTCAAACAGGTGTGAGAAAGGTCATTGTAATGCATATTTCTGTAGGTATAGAACTCTGGGGGTTCTGACATACACAGATATCTACCACAGTGACCTTTCTCACACCTATTGGGTCTGTACAGCAGGGAATTGGGAGGTGAGGTGTGTGGGCAATTCCAGTCAATCACTAGCTCAGCATATGAAAGAGCTGTTTATGAAAACATTTCTTCTTGACTTCCAGTGGACGGTGCAGAAACCAGGAAGCAGACTTGGAAGGTGTTAGATCGTGATAAACGACCCGGAGGCGAGGGTAACTCTGAACGCTTTATTGATAACAAACAGGAACGACCGGCGGGGAAAAGCCCTGCCGCTCACGGTTATATCTGGTGCGCCGAGCCGTGCTTTAGCCAATCACCTTCGAGGTGTTTGAATTCGCTTTGCCCGCTCAATTGGTTTGGCTGGGGGGGGAGTTAGATCGAGCTTCACAAAGACCTTACCAGGGCCCAATGAGTGCAACAGGTGCTGTACCACCGGGATGGGGTAAGCACTTTGTTGGAGACCTTTGTTTAATGTGCATTTGTAGTCAGCACAAATGCGCACTGAGCCGTCTCCCTTTACTGGTGTGACTATGGGGGTCTCCCATTTTGCATGATCAGTAGGGACTAACACACCCTGTCTGATCAGTTTGTCCAATTCTTGGTCAATTTTTGGCCGCATTGCAAAGGGAACTCTCCTGGGCTTCAGCCTAATTGGAGCTACCATGGGGTCCATATTCAGTGAGATGGGGGTGCTCCGGTACTTGCCGAGTTCATCGATGAACACATCAGCGAAATCCCGGATCAGGTCCTGGGTCCAGTCTCTGGTGACCTGGCAGACGCCAGTGAGTTCAAGTCACAGGGGCTGGAACCATTCCAACCTGAGGAGGGTTGGGAGTCGACCACCCACGATGGTGATGTTCAAACGGCCCCGGAAGGATCTGTAAGCTACGGAGACTTCCAATCTGCCCAGGACGGGAATCGTGTTGCCCTAGTAGTCGGGCAACCGGAGGGATTGCTGCTTGATGCTGTTGCGCTTAATCTTTGGGCATAGATATTTTAGCGTTGCCCAGGAGATCATTGATATCTCCGAACCGGAGTCCACCTCCATCAAGCATGTAGCCCTGTTTATTGTAACGTTGGCTCGAAGTTTGGTGTTTCAAGTTGCAACAGTAGCCGCCTGCTTGTTGCA
The DNA here is from genome assembly GCA_032468095.1 of Pareas carinatus. Classification (NCBI taxonomy): domain Eukaryota; kingdom Metazoa; phylum Chordata; class Lepidosauria; order Squamata; family Pareidae; genus Pareas; species Pareas carinatus. Next base: position 32,952 of record JANHFO010001942.1, on the reverse strand, counting down.
ATCTTTTGGCACAGACTTTGCGGCTCGGATTGAGAAAGCGTTTGCGGCGTCTCTCGCTTGCTTGGCTTTCCACGTCTGTTTCTTTTCTCCCTCTGGTTTTCGCGCCATCTTCTCGGCTGACACCGGTGGTGGGGGGAAGGGTGTTGGTAGCGGCGCCCTGCAGACAGGTGCTAGGTGGCCACGCTTGCCGCAACGGCGGCAGTCCGCATCCTTAAAACGGCATGATGCCTTTAGGTAGGGTCCTCCACAGCAGCTGCAGTATTTCCCTTGGTCTGGTTGCCTGGATGTTTGATGCACCTCTTCCTCCCCCTCCTCGTCCGAGGGGGCGTCGGAATGCTCCCCGGCGGTGGCTTGGTGGACCTCCGACGGCCGGCTTTCCGGGGCGGCCCCGATGGCCATTTTTTGGAGAGGATCCGCTGCGGAGGCGGATGATTCAGACATGAGGGCTTCGTCTACGGCAATTTCAAAAGTCAATTTTTTGTTGGCTAAGAGCCGGTGCTGCAGGGTGATGTCACGAATGCCAAAAAGCAGCTGACTGAGCAACGCTTGGTCTATATTCTCGAATTTTCAGTGAGCTGTCGCCCGGCGTAGTGCCGCAAGGTATTCAGCAATGGATTCCCCCTTCTTCTGGATCCTATGCTGAAACTTGTGGCGCTGGACCCACATCGACGGCTCTGGCGCATAATGGGCCGAGAGTTTCTTGATGAGGTCTGCCCAGGATGTCTCTTCCAAAGTCCTAGGCTCCACAAGATTTGCTGCCATATCGAAGACCGCGTTGCCGCAATTACTGAGGAAAAGGGCTTTGTTCCTCTCCTCAGGGTAATCGGCCAGGGCATGGCAGCTATGTAAAAGTTGAATTTAGACATATAGGCTGCCCATCCTTCCACCGCGGGGTTAAACTGCTCCGGAGGTTTAACGGCCGACATCGTGAGCGGCTTTGGTCGCGGTTCCCTATTCCTCGTTGCCAGTGTTAGATCGTGATAAACGACTCGGAGGCGTGGATAACTCTGAACGCTTTATTGATAACAAACAGGAACAACCGCAGGCAAAAGCCCTGCCGCTCAGGTTTATATTTGGCGCACCAAGCGTGCTTTAGCCAATCACCTACGAGGTGTTTGAATTCACTTTACTCGCTCAATTGGTTGGGCTGGGGGGGAAGTTAACTGATCCGGCTCCTGGCTGTCTGGGGAGCCTGGATCTAACAGTATTTGCATTTTATAAAGATCTCCCTTAATTAGTTTGGATTCCTTGAAGTCTATGTTGAGATAATCCTACTGTACCTGGAGCATTTAAGATAATAACGAGGGTTTTTGTAACGAGGGTTGCATTTAATATTTGGGAGGATGCCAATGACTACAGTTGATGGGGCCAATTATGACCCAAGATTTTTTTTATCAGAATTTGGGGATAACTTTGATATAGATTTGAGAGTTTATAAAACTGTGTGCAAGATTTCTGAATTATTTATTTCTTTTTAAAATGTATTGGTCGTTCATTTAACCACAGGGTAACTCTGGGCATCTTACAACCATTCATATATATACATACAAAAATGAGTTAATGCCATTCGTTAAAATCCAATTACAGATGGGAAAGGTGGCGGCAGGAAGGGGGGTATGTGGGATGTTACTCAATCAACCATCTCCATTGCGATGCTCCCCCATTGGAACCCCAACCTAACTGGCATAGCCGAATCTTTAGGCCCTTACGTAAGGTCAGGCGGGTTGGTGCCAACCTTGGGGGTCAAGATGTTCCAGAGGGCAGGTGCAATGGCAGAGAAGGCCCTTTCCTTGAACCCTGCCAGCTGGAATAATCAGACTGATGGATCCCCGCAGCATGCCTCCTCTGCCAACACAGGTGGGAGGGGGCAATTTCTGTGCAAGTATATTGTGGTAGTATACTTTTTAGCAGTTGCGTTCCAGGGAGTTGGAGGCTATATGCAGACCTGGTATTTCAGATTGACTGCTTCTGATTTAGAGATTTCTGGGCAAAGAATTGGGCAACTAGTATTCAGAATAGAAAGCAAGTAATAATGCTGTTTGGAATAAATTATATAGTTCCAGAAGTATTTTTTTCCATGCTACATGGAATAAGTCTACCCTGCTATGTAAGATAATGGACATTTTGATTGGTGTCAATATGCAGAAAGAGACACAAGTAGGGTGCCATACAGGTGAGTTATCCTTAATTGTGCTTACTTAAACTGTAATTATATGTCCATCTTCTTTTAGAATGTGTATCTCATATTAATACTGATTCTTAGCTTTCTGGCAGTTGCTATTCTCATAGGAAGACAGCCCCCTGTAGGTTTGTGGTGAAAAATGTGGTTTTGGTAAAGTAGTTATATAAGACTATTAAATCTGGCCTGCAAAAATCTACACAACTACAGATAGCCCTCGACATACGAAGACAATTAAGCCCCAACTTTTCTGTTGTTAAGTGAGTTATTTGTTAAGTGAATCACCCCCCGTTATGACCTTACATGCCACAGTTGTTAAGTGAATCACTGCAGTTGATAAGTTGGCAACCTGGTTGTTATGTGAATCTGACTTCCACATTGACTTTGCTTGTCAATAGGTTGCAAAAAGTGGTCACATGACTTTGGGACAGTAATTGTTGTAAATATGAACCAGTTGTCAAACACCTGAATTTTGATCAGGATGATTATGGGGATGCTACAAAGGTCGCAAGGGTGAAAAATGGTCATAAGTCACTATTTTCAGTACCGTTGTAACTTTAAACAGTCACTTAATGAACTGTTCCCGGACTACCTGTATTGGATGGCTGCAAAGAGATTAACATCACTTGTCTGGATTTGTGCAATTCAAACACAGTGGTCTTAAATGATGCAGAATAACAGAATAAGAGAGTTGGAAGAGATTTTGGAAGTCTTCTAGTCCAACATACTGCTCAAGCAGAAAAGCCAGAGCTGTCCAAAGGGCGGTGTGAATGGCGCTACCGCACAGGGCCCCACGCTTGCCAAGGACTCACAGGGTTAATAAATAGGCCCCGCCCCAATTTTGCTGAGGCTTCTGCACTCCACATTTTGCACACACACACACACACCGCTTATTCTTCTGCCGGCTCTGAGCAAAGCCTATATCATTTCAGACAAATGGTTGTTCAATATCAATGATTGAATAAGGTTTAGTTATAATAGACATTTGGGGATATTCTTTTCCATCAAGAACAGTGGCCAGGTTTTATAAAATAACTAAACATGTTTACATGTACCGGTACTAGATGCCATTTACCATTGGCAAAAGATCAAAGAGGCAGGCTGCGATTAATTTCCAATTCTGCAAGCTCTAAAAAAATAATGACAGTGCGTAGGCCATTCCTTTGCAATTACTTCTCCTAAATTGAAAACAAAACTGTAGATTATTAGGACTGGTGTTAAGTTATAGTATCCTCTAAAATCAATCAATTATATCAATGTACAACTCCATTACTAGCAAGGATACTGGATGGCTTCACACTAATAGGCCATTCAATCTTAACTGTCTTGCAAGTTTAGAATTCACTGCTCTGTTTTAAAACACCTTTCATGAACAGCCTTTAAAAATGTTTTCTAAACTTCCCTTGATACAGAAGGCATTTGGAAGGTGGTAGGGAAAGTGCCACACCTTTTAATATCTGTGCTGTCAGCTCAACTACAGAGCCTACTCGGAGCAGTGCAAAGGTGCCCGGCTTTCCATTTGTTGCAAACATGTTCTTGTTCTCTCCACAATGAAGCCTCTGCCTCATAAAAATGAAGCTGGACCAAGGTATGCCAGGAAAACAATGTTTGCTCTGGGAAAACAGAAAAAGCCTCTCTGTGTGGACAATTCATGATGAATCTATGAATAAACCTGAGATGTGGTTAGGAATAGCTCAGCTTCAATTGGCCTGCTGTGAGCAAATTCCCTTCTGCCCTATCCATGGGCTCAGGGCCTGTTCTCTAATGCCGTTTGGGCTATGAGGAACACCCCAAGACTCTGCCTTCCACTGCCACACCCCTCCCTTATTTGATTTGGTTGGTTGACCAATTTAAGCAGATTGAAAGTTTGAAAGGATTTGGTGAATTCTATAGCCAAATTGTGGAAAATTCCTTTATGAAGAGTGGCTAACCTCAGGAAAGCCTCACATAATGTTATTTAAGAACGTTTCCTGAATCACAGAATATAACCTGGTACAGATGCAATGTCAATGTGCAACCTCATGTTTACTCATTTGGATGATAGAGATATAGGTGTTCTGTGATCTGAATTGATATAAGAATCTGTAAACTGATTTCTCAAGCTCCAGCAGCACAAATCTGGGCAAAGAAACAGAAATATCTAAGTCGTTGATGACATTGAGTGGTCACTGGGTTGTTCTGATGACCAGTCAATAGGTCAATGATCATTCTGAATAAATTAGGCAGATATAATATATACATCTTCTTGGACTTACTCTTTTCCAGAGAGTAAGGTACTCTGGATCCAATACCTATATAGCACAAATCCAGGTGACTGGTGTTGTTAAGTAAGGTAATCACTTTATGATCAGGAATAGCCATTACACTATTTTTTTTAAAAAAAGAACAAAGTGATTGACTGCCAGACGCTATTTCAACAGGCATTTTGTATAGTATTTCATGACAGCTATTCCTGAAGTTGGTAGCATTTGAATTTTAACCAAGGAAAACGTCCAATGATTGTAATTACAGTGTCATATGGAGAAATCATCCAACATAGCCCCATTCCAGATGCTTATTAAGATGCTGTGTAGGCAGTGTGATTTAAGATGGCAATAAATTTTCACAGTTCAAGGATGTCAGGAAAACACAGTAAAGTGCCAATTGAATGAGAATCTTCCATTCAAAATTCTTTAAAGCTAGATGTATTGGAACCTGTTAGTTATTAATCACTTGCAGTCTGCACATAATCAGATGAATTTTATTATTCTTATTTTGCAGATCAATTTTATTGGCAAAGTTGTGTCTGTTGTAGTGACCCTATAGCCACAATTTCCAATGCCAAGTCAATGTGGAACCAGCAGGTAGTCTTAGAAATCACAATTATGTGACTGCAGGGAACTATACTTCTCTTCCTACACATCTTTATTCTTCAATAAATTGATGTTTTCTTCTTTAATTTTCAAAGCAAAGTGATAGCATTACCATTCATTGTGTTCATTCCGGACACATTGGACCTTTCTCTCAAAAGATGACCCAATGGGTTGTGCAGTAGCTGATAAAAATGACTTAATTTACATTTCCTTTTGCTTTCTTAGAATGTGGGCTTGTATTCCTTGTTATTAATATATATGAATGAAGATGCAAAGGCACTTGGGAAATTGATGCTTGACTGAACACTCAAAAGCCTGGCAACCCTCTTTAAAACTTGCATCTTTTCCTTGCTGCTAGACCATGCGAAAACAAAATACAAAAAGGCAGAAGGATTAAATGCTTTCAGTAATCCAGCCATGGGATTTGTTTCTATCACAGTTAACCAGTGTCATGGAATCAAAGCATATCCACCATGGTTTTAAAAAAAATGAGAAAAAGGCCAATCAATCTCATTTTCCCATGTGATTTAGGATCAGAATCTAAGACCAGGTTGTCTAAGGGTGGGCATGGAATCTGCTTTACAGAGAATAGCTGTCTGTCTATCTTAGGGCGGATCTGCTTGGCTCATTGCCAGCATGGGAAATCCAGTGCTTTCCAAGTGCAGGAGCAGATAAAATCTCCATCCTCCTTTGCACAGATGATTGAAAATACACTCCACACTCACATTCACACTGGCTTAGATTTAAAATGTTTGTTTCCCAACCAGAATATCTTAAGCCTTTTAGAGCAGATGGTTTCTAATGCTTAGTTTCAATAGGGTAGTATCCCCAGCATCAACTGGCTACAGCACTGGACTTGCTTCCCCTGGCAGGTCCCTTCCTGTGCAAACATTCTGTCCTGGGTTGCTGAGTTTCTATCTTCTTTTTTTAAAATGCACTTTATCTACTGATGACCCATAACAATCCTAGCCCTTAGAGCAGGGGTGGGGAACGATGGCCCTTTTATGATGTGTGGACTTCAACTTCCAGAATTCTAGTTCACATCTTTAAAGGGCCATTTTTCTCCATCTCTGCCTTAGAGGCTCATGTTCTAGTCACCCTTCCCAATGGGCACCTTTTTGGTTTTTACAGGCTGGCACAAAACAGAGAGGCTTCCTTTCCTGAGAACAGCTCGCTCTGTCTCCCGCCATACCTTCTCATGCCTGTCACCACTGTAGTGCCCTCTCTGCCACTTCTCCTGCCTCACCATTTCATCCCCCCTGCCAAATCTCCCACCTCCACCTGAAGGGCCCAAGCCACAAACACAAGGAACAGGTAAAATTTTAATGTTAAAAGATGGAATGTGGAAATGCCTGCAAAGTCAACTCATCTCCAACCAAAGTCCACCCTGATTACTTGGAATTACACAAGGCACTAATCTCCTTGCCACCTCCGATGGTTTTATTTAGGGGCCAGAGGGATTGCATATCCCTGAAATTTCCATTTTCCCCGATGAAATAAAGACTGGTAGGATCCACAGAACGTCCAGCCACTCTTGCCCTATGCCAGTACTTCCCAAACCCTTTCCTTCATTACCCAAAAAATTGGAAAGTGCTTTTTACTGCTTGTCAGAAAAAAACCTTTTAATCTTTTCTGTTAAAAACTTTCAATACAAATGTTCCTGTTGTGATTGTGTGATGGGTTTTTGTGTCCTTACCCAAAGGATGGAAAAAATAACACTTTTATCCAATTTTGTGTAATTTAGCAAGGTTTGGGAAACACTGCCCTATGTGTTTAAGAGAAATAGGGTTACACTGTTATTAGTAGCTACAGCAGGACAAAAATACTTTATGGAAACCTTCAAAAGAAAAAGAGGTTAAATGCCAATTAGGAAGGACAACTGCATTAGCAGCCAAGCACCATATGCCTGCCTTTATTTTTTATTGGGGGGAGGGAATGATGGGCAATACTCATAGCACTTAAGATTTATATACCGCTTCATAATGTTTTACAGCACTCTCTAAGCAATTTACACAGGCAGCATATTACCCCCAGCAATCTGGGCCCTCATTTTGCCGTCCTCAAAATGATGGAAGGCTGAGTCAATCTTGAGCCAGTCAAGATCGAACTCCTGGCTATGGGCAGAGTTAGTCGCAATACTGCGTTCTAACCACTGCACCACCATGAAGATGTGAGCTATTATTCACCTTATGACTGTTATTATATTGCAGTACAAATAATGCAGAGGAGGACTAAGGGCTGATAAAATCTCTATAACTCTACTTGGCAGCTCTTCTAATCTGACTTGGGCGTCCTTGTTTCAAGCTACTGATTACACCCCCAATGCCAAATTCTGATAAAAATCATTCAAGCATAATCTTATTTTCCTTTCCCCATGGTCCTGAAATTAAAAAGTATTAAAAGATCTGCATGTTAGCTTAGATTTTGGGAAGTAATGCCATGTCCTGGAAGCCCACTGTGTGAGGAAAGGAGGAAAATAGAAGAGAGATAGTTTCTCTTACTCACTGTAGAATATAAGCCTCAAGAGAAAACTTCTCCTCCCTGCCATAAAAACCTTCCAGAAATGATGCAAGGTGTTTGCATTTAAGTAGATATTTAGCGGTTGGAGATAAGTAAGGGTTGGTGTTATATTGTATATGTATTCTAGAAATATCCATCCAGCATGTATACTGTTTTAAACTCAGTTGCCTAAACTGACCCTGACTCCAAAGGCAATGAGAAACCAAGCAAATGAGAATTGAAAATCTTAAGTCGTTGTATCCACTAGCCCCCAGCACTGCTGTTTTCATGACTGGATTTACTTTTGCTGAGCTATTCTTGATTTATTCAATTTATATGCCAACCATCTCGCTATCCAGAGCTATAGCCGCACCACAGATGGAGACTTAGAACCAGAAACCATGATTTATTAAATAAACTCCAATTGCCATGTTTTGCATAATATACTAAGGTCTATACCTTGGGTAGGCACTTTGCAACTGAAATGGAACCCTGAACCTCCTCCTTACAGTCCTAAGCCCCTCTGACCACATTCACATTAAAGGGAAAAGGTCACAACAGCATTCTGATATTCTAAGGCAGAACACACAACACAACACACACACACACAAATCTAAGCCTGAAACATCTTGAAAAACAAACAAACAAGTACCGGAGGGGCGGGGGGGGGAAATGGCAAACTGAAGTTCTGCCCCCTTACATGAAATGCTCCTGCTGTTGTGACTACTGACCTACCCAAATTCAGAATCTCAGAAAGGTTGCCATTCCATCCACAAACCATAGATTATAAATGCCGCTTTGTATAAATACAGACCATATTATTATGTGAACTTAAATCTTATGTAGGATTAACATTGACTCTGGAGTCATCCTCGATGAGCTTTTCTTTTGTAGTAAATATCGAATACGTAAGTGAATTGGTGAATCAAACTGAATATACAGCATCCCATAGAATAATTGTTAGTGGGACAAAGAAATATGCCTGGATAACCACTTTTACAGGCCCTACTGTTAAACAACTGACTGTTTAAAAATGTTTAGGAAAATCTTTTAAAAGAAAACTATTTTTACATGTTCATACCTTTGACCACATGTATTATACCATCTATATTCTGACTCACTCACTTGTAACTGCCCACCAACTTGTAGATATTTTTATGGATGATTTTCAGCATGGGCAACTTTAAACTACACCATTCCATCCAGCTGATCTAGAAAGCTCTTCTTTGTGCTTCAGTAAAGGCAGGAAATATCTTGGTTCACAGGAATATAAATGTGCTTCCGACTCTGCTCAATGCAGGAATCCAAATGAAACATCCATAATACATCCAGTCCTGCTGTGGGGCTCACTATCTTCCCTGATAAGTGTTAGATTTCTCCCCCAGCCCCCATTGATTGATTAAATCTGTAATACTGTACTCAGACAATAACTGCCATTTCTTCTGAGCTACTAATGCAGACCCAAAATACAGGTTTTGAGACTGCGTCAATACTGTTTGTGTTAATTGAGGCTATTCTTCCCATTAAGGATAATTTTAAATTTTGCCATTTTTCTAGGTCTGTTTTAATTTGGCTTATAAGCTTGTCATAATTATCTTTTTTAAGGGATGTTGGCTGTGCTGTTAAGTATATTC
>JANHFO010001942.1:12758-23688 GCA_032468095.1 Pareas carinatus | reverse complement strand
AGAAGGAATAGCTAATTAAGTAAAAGGGACTAAAAAGCAAAAAAAAAAGGAAGAAGGAAAATTGTAGAAGGTTAAATACTGTTTGTGTATATACACAATCACAAGACTAATTTATAAATACAATTTATACGCTCAATTAAAATTCTAGGATCCATTCAGGCACAATACTACTAGGCGCAGGGATCTTACAACGGTGCATTTGATTTCTTTGTTCCAGGTGAATAATTTCACATCTCTTTTCTATTAAATTCAATTTTAATTGAGTTGGCAGCACAATATCAAAAAATGAATTAGGCTGTGTACTCACCAGCCAAACCGGAATTCCAAGGGAGTACAGTCAAGTAGTACAGTAAACAAAATATTTACAGAACAGATTCACGAGATCATATTTCCCTGCCCAATTCATTCTGGTTTGCAATGAGATATCAGTTCAGACTCCATGGGGTCCTTTTATAGGATGGAAATCAATAAAAATCCTTATTAACTTAACAACTAATTTTACTACAGTTGTCGTCTTCACTGCCTCAGCTGTATATTTTCAATATTAGTCTAGCCTCTTTTTTAGTTTGAAAGAAGGTGACACATTCAATCAATATATGAGAAAAGAACAGATGTTTATGCCAGTAAGTTCCAGCCATGATCTGTATCTCTTCTGGGCCAGTTTACCCTGTTCCTTGATCCACACATATGTATCATTAACTTTTACAGGAAGAAAGTATTTTCCCCCCAATACCTGAGACCTTCCTTCTTGTAAAAGAAAGCAGACAGCAAGCTGGCAGGACAATTAACAGGAGCCTGATTATGCTCTTACATTTCGTACTGATTCAATGAAAGAATTGTTTTCTTCTGAAAATGGCTTCAATCTATTCCATTTAAATACAATTCACATCTGAAAATCTTTTCAGTAAAAAACAGGATCCTTGAACAATGGTAAGAACCAAATATCCATTAAAAAAAGAAATCCCTTTTTCAAATGCCTGCTATATATTTCCATGTACAACTTGATTCTATTACATTCCCTTTTCTAATATTTCATTTTCTTCAGTATTTTTTAAAAATTCTTTATAGAATTGCTTAAGTAGACACTAACCCTGTATAAAAAATACTGATGATGGAGTCTACATTTATAGTTCTACAGTATTTGTTTACTCAAGAGCCTTTGTTTCTAGGCAAAAAGATATCATAAATATCTGTGATATTAAGTTTCCAATTCTGCATAATATTAATAAACAACTATTAAAACTTTTCCATTTCTGCTGCAAAATGAATATTCTTATATTAACACTGCATTTTCAAGGGCAGGAACTGAGAAGGGAAACCCAGCTGTGTACTAGGTTGGTTTAGGGGTTGAATGTTGGACTATGCAGGATTCAGATCTTACTCAACTCTTCATCATGGAAGTACACTGGATAGTTTTGAACAAGTTACTGTCCCTTAACTCAACATACCTCACATAGTAGTTGTTGTGGAAATAAAATGTAACATATACCTAATAGCTCATAAGGATCTGGGAGGTATCCCATATTTAAGCAGCAGTGCCTGAACTATCTAGATCAGCTTTCCACAATCCACTCTAGCACTTTCAGATGTGCTGTCTGGAAATTTCAGGAGCTTAAGCCATACCTGCAAAACACCAAGCTGGACTAAGATGATCCAGATATTATCTACTATAGTTTTACCAAAATAACATGACAAAATCTAGGAGACAGTTTCAATATGAGTTCAGGTCATTCCATGGAGTGTTCTGAATCATATACCTAAACTTCAAAGTGGCATCTGAGAAGGGTCTGACTGATACAATATGGTCATAAATCTTTCAGCTTGGTAACTATTTTCCCAATATTGGATGCTGGTTCAGTAACCACCAGTGGTCTGTTCCATCTTTGCTGGGATGCCAGAGGGCAAAACTGTTATATCAGTTCATCTTTTACCCTGATGGGCAGGATTCCCCAATAGTAGCAGCTGATCCATGTGTCAACTTTCAGACTGTATTCAAATGTCAATCATTCCAAATGGGATGTCAGCAACATTTGGTTGTGGGCTGATCTTCCGGACTGAGCTTTATAGACTCTGTTAGGTAGTTCTCAAACATCCCTTGATACTAAGAGAAAAATATAAATAATTAAAAATATAAATCTAAAATTTACAACTTAAAAATCATTTTGCAGTAAAAGACCATGTAAAATTAACCTGGCCAATCATTCAAAAATACAGACAGATAAATTCCCTATGAAATAGATATATGGGAAATGACAGATGAGGGTTTTATTGTGCAACTGCCTGGCTACATACATGGAATTTATAAAGTTTTATTTAAAAAAATACAGCCTCCACTTTGGCTCTAGAGTTGCTTTATTTTCTTTTTCTTATTACAGGGAGTGAGGTTATTTTAAAGGAAAGCTGGCTGCCCAATGCATTTTAATTGATGTTAAGAGCCCTCCAATTGGAAATAGTTTTATTCCCTTCCTTCTCATTATTTGTCATTTGGACTTTCCACACATTTACCACCCAGATTCAGATTCTTTTTCTCAATTCAAAGTTCTTTCTTAAACTTCTTAAGCAAGTTTGAAAGCCAGTCACTTTGTACTGCTTGGAGGAAGAAAAAAAACACACAATGCAACCAAACGTTACATGTTCAAAAATAGATAAAATTTTCAGTGCCATCAATGTAGGTGAAAGAAAAAAGATATATACTATTCAATATAAGAGAAATGCAGGAAAATCAAATATGGCAGCTGTCATGTTTTTTGGCAGTGGTTCAGAGAGCATCAAAGTCTTCCTACCCACTGTACTTTTTGTTCATAAATTTCTGTTTTTATGAAATCCACTAATCATGTGCTTCATCAAAGAAAAAGCTAAGAACCATACTGTGGAAGGAAAATCTTTATATTTCTGCATATGATGGGCAAATAGCAACACCTTGTGGTGAAACAGAGTTTTCTCATCCATCATATTCATTAGGCAAAACAGATGACTTTTACTTGGTCATGAGAGGAAAAAAAGGAAGCTAAAATTCACAGCCAGGCAACAACTTCATTAAAATGCCCTAAAGAAATGCAAGTTTCATGTTTGACAGAACTTTTGACAGGGCCAGCTAGTACAAAAAGTATGAGATAAAGCAGGGGTCCTCAATTCCAACCCGGTGCCGTTGGGAACTGGGATGTACAAGCAGCAGGTGAGAATCTGAAGCTGCATTTCAGCAAGCAGTGATTGCACACATGTGAAACCATACCGCTCCTCCACCACAGCCAGTCTGCAGAGCCAGAAAGATTGGGGACCGCTGAGATAGGAAAAGCAATGTACAACCTTTAGGCCAGCTTAAATATTACATCTTCCTTTAGCTAATGATCAAAATGACAGTCTCATTAATCTTATCTTTATTACAATAATCCTGGCAGATATGGATTCTCTTTTGTAGCTTGTAGCACTCTCAGATGTGATATATAAACATGTGTAGCAATTTTTATATTAAAATGCTTTCATTCCTGGTACCTTGATTTCTATTAGAATCAGGTGCTATAGAAGTAGGCTAAACCACATAGTATTAGGTTTAGATCCTGCAGTTGCAAACATGCAGAAGATCTACTGAAAATCATATAATAAAAATAACTATCTCTAATTTTTTGTGTGCTTCCAAGTTAATTGGCAGTTGTAATCCAATGTATCTAGAGAACTTCAGATTTAAAGGTCTAATTAGTGCTAATATATTGTTTCCTTTTGAGGTCACTTAAATTATCACAACAGTGCTATTTGCTTCACAAGTTCCATCGTCATCAGAATGTACTTATACTTGAGAATCTAAACACACAATGGGTGAAACATGTCATTTTTCCTCTTTTAACACGTGGGGTTTCTTTGTTTTATTTTCTATTCCCTCAATTTAGAATTAACAGTGTCCTTCAGGTTGTTCAGCTTCTTTTATCAGGATAGGAAAGGCAGATTGCCAATGTATTTATGGGGAGAGAAGGGGTTTCCACTAAAAATCAAAATGAATATTTTCCAGATGTTGATCATAGAGAATTACCTTTCAGATTCTATAGTTTATTATGTGTCATCAGGTTGTTGTTGATTCTCAGTGATCATGGTTAGACTTCTCACAATGATCTATCCCTAATCTGGCCTTACTACAGCATATAGTTCCTTGCTATTTTTAAATTATTTATAAAAAGCTTTTATATTGCTTTTTGGGGTTTGTTGGAGCCTGTATTGATAATTATGTCCATTGTTAGATACCTGAAAGCATTAACATTCCAGATTAAGATGGGTAAGGAAAATCAATGTGAACTTATCGAAAGCAGACCAAACAAGCTTTGCAAATGTCTGGCTTCCAAACAAGTCTATCCCTTTGGGAAATAAAGAAAAGGTAATTTTTTCCATCACTTCTTCACTTTTCCATCACTATTTAGCCTCATCTTAAAAGGGCAATAGCATAAGAACAGTCAATGCAATATTATTGACTAAAGATGGGACAGGTAACAGAATACACAATTATAGCAACGATCAAGGTTCTCAAAGACCACGTTTTCAAGAAGTTCTTAGGATTTAGATTTAAATTCGATTTCAAAAATAAAATTGGTCAGATAGTAGACTTGCACTACAGACGGTCATCTTCTAAACTTGGACAGCATTTGCTGAGACCTGAAGGTTTACACTTACATCTGATTTTCAGAGGTTCGTTGGAGGAAAGCAAATTAAATCATGAAATATTTATATGACATATACGTTTGAAGATTGCAATATATGGTGGATAAACTGTTCTTCTGAACTGCAGGCATGTCTTTGTTGTACAAAGTCATAAGCATTTTGCTACTTACTCTTGACAGTGCTTGCCTTGTCAGGGTCTCAAAAGCCTGCATCACGTTAATATCATTTTTGGCACTAACTTCAAAATATGCTATATCCTTTTCCTTGCACCAGGATGAAGCCACCTCTTTGGACACCTAAAAATAAGAGGAATTTGATTAGCTGGTCTAAATATAATATTGCATGGAAAGTTCTTTCTTTCAAGAATGAGTGAGATGAATGCAATGAAAGCGTTGTTTATATTTGTCAGTCCCAGATAATGGAATATTAATAATAAATAATAATAAATATATAATGTAAGATAACAAATAATAAGTATCTTATATCATATATCATATCATGAATCTTGGATGGCGCTTAGGGAATCTGCACATTAACAGAATTTCTATGATTCAGTTGCAAAAGGCTACATTGCTTGGATCCACATATACAGTATACAGGTAGACCTCAGCTTACAACCTTTCATTTAGTGACTGTCTGAAGTTACAACAGCACTGAAAAAAGTGACATTTCCCCCACACTTACGACTGTTGCAGCATCCCTGTGGTCACAAGATCAAAATTCAGACCCTTGTCAACTGGTTCATACTTATGACGGTTCCAGTGTCCTGAGGTCATGCAATTACTTTTAGCAATCTTCTGACAAACAAAGTCAATGGGGAAGCCAGATTTGCCTAATAACCGTATTACTAACTTAACAACTGCAATGATTCACTTAATGACTGTGATAAGAAAATTCATAAAACGGAGCAAAATTCACTTAACAACTGTTTTGCTTAGCAACATAAATTTTGAGCTCAATTGTGGTCGTACGTTGAGGACTACCTGTAATATGCTGATACATTATGACATCCTAGGTTCTTCAAAAAAAAAAACTCGATGCATATGAAGGCCAACACCAGTTAAAGAAATGGTTAAATGTAAAAAAAAAATGATATATTGTTGTGTGCTATTAATTTATAATAAAATGCATAAACAATAATAAAGTTATCTTTGGTTGCACTGGGAAAGCTTTATACAATGGTTAAACAAATATATTCCTGAAGCATCAGAGATGGATACAGATTCTTGCTTTGCTTGGAGAAGATAAGTCAATAGACAGGGAATAAATACACGGTATGCAGATTTGTTTTAACCTGAATCTCAATCTAGTAAAAGGCCAATTTTCATTTAAAGATAAGGAACACTTTCTTAAAAACAGTTATACTTTAGTAGAGTTCAAATTTAAGACATTTTTCACTGAAGGACTTAAGTGAGAGCTGGACAGCCCTCAGTTGTAAAGATTTCTTGCATTATTCGGAGGCTAGACTCAGCACTCAACAAGATCGCATCAATTCTGAGTCAGTATCTAACAATAGGACTGCACAGAAATGCAGTTCTTGTGCACAAACACAGTTTAATTCCAATATTCAATAGTTGGAGATGGGAAATTTCTATAATATGTACCATGGTAAGGATGCAAATAATTCTTTGGGTTACAAAAATGTTAGGGTTTTTTATGTTTATTGTCTGACAACAAACTGAAAATATGTTCTGAGATTCTGACTGGAAAGCTCTATATTCAACTCCCACCCCTATTTCCACTTCCACCTCTTACTTGTCGATCTTTCAGATCAATTTTATTCCCCAGCACAACCATTGGGAAGCCTTGCTCTGTAGAGTTGACTTTCTGAAGAAAATCTTTCCTCCAAACATCCAAGGACTCAAAGGAATCCATATCTGTGACATCGAAAGCCAGCATGCAACCATCTGAACCTTTGTAGAATGTGGACACAATGGACCGGAATCGCTCCTGTCCTCCAGTGTCCCAAATCTAAAAGAGGAGAACATACATGCATTAGTGTTTGCTGTGTCAAAAACACTACTATTCTATAATTCAGTCATATTTATATTTTAATTTCTCTATCTACAATTGACAAGACGTCTTTCTGCATTAACATCAGTGTAGTAACCACTGCAGCAGGGATAAGTAACTTTTTGGATGTGGGGTGCACATTTGGAAGTCTAAAGCATGTGATAAGCACACTCTCTACATGACTACCAGAATACATTAATCTGTTCACAAAATGGGTGCTATAATGGGGAGTAATATTTTCAATATGCCTACACATCAGAATGAAAACTAGTCCTTGGGATGCTCTTTACCATTTCAGTGGAGCTATTGTGAGGCCTCAAAACAGAGTGTGAATGAATGAGCAGGAGCTTCAGTTTCACAGGTGACAATAATTAAGGTTATGTTTATATGGAATATGAATATTGACTTTCATGTGGTGTTATCAGTTAAGAAATAGCAAGGAAATGGTGCTCACTCACTCACCTAGCCAAAGGTTGATTTGGGAAAAATTTGCAGAGGTTGTTACACAAACTGATTAACTATGCTTGCTGTTGAACTCACACCTCCCCTTCCAATAGGTCACTTGAGTTATAGGAAGGTGACTCCACCTCTCAAAGGAAAACCAAAATACCATTGGAACACTCAACGCTTTAAAGGTCACCATTTTGGTAACAGATGCAATTATAAAGTGATATTCTTTAGCTCTGAAGGAGTTTGACAAATTTTACTGATTTACATTTGATTTTGTAAGCTGCAGCTCACTTCATTAAATGCCTAGCTACCATAATTCTCCTGATTTTGTTTTGGCAACCATAGACTAACATGATTTTCTTCCTACAATGCCTTAAGCTCTGGTCTCCCTTGGAAATTTGCTGCTAACAGCAATATAAACATGTGAAAGTATTTCACAATATCTGTCCTTTCTTTGCAGTACATTTGACCGAGCTATAAATACTTGGCTAACAATGGAATAAGAGATCTGAGACATTAAAACATCTGTCACCTGCAATTTCAGTGGTGTGTGGTCCACTTCCATAACTTTGGACAAAATACTAGCTCCCAGGGTGGTTCGATAGTCTTCATAAAATCTCTTGTGGATATACTGATGGAGAAGAGATGTTTTTCCTACACTGGAGTGAAAGAAGAAGCACATATACAATTTCATTTCAGCAAATTTGGATTGAAATTTGAAGATTGTCCATTGATGTTCTGTTTTACTAAACTGATGAAATTAGAGAATTATAATCAAAGATTAATTCTAATCCTAATCAATTATTGCCTATACTAAAGAAAGTCTTTATGCAATTTAGTTATAGTCTTTATGCAATTTAGCTGATCAGCATGGCCTTGTCTCAGACCCTGTAGCCATTGCCTTTATATCTATTCTGCAGGCAACAAACATGAGATCATCTCCTGACTAGATTCTTATGTAATTTACAGAAGATGTGTCTTTCTTGGTGTCTAAGAATAGAATATCTGGACATTTTACTCTATGTACTGATGGTGCTATCATTCAGGTTTGTTATTTGGATGATGATCCAGGATTCAGGATCTGCATAGCAAGTATTAGATTCTTCACCTGCTGTGGATAAGTGAAAGTGTTCAGTATAACATATCTGACTGGTACTGGCCAATAAATCTAGAGTTGTCATTTTAATCATATATTTGAACTGTGATCTATTCTTAAACTTAGCATGGACTCTTTATTGTAGTTTTGGAAAATAGGGACTTTATTATTTTCCAGAACACCATTTCTATTTTTTTGTTTGTCTCCTGTTTTTTGTGCTGTATGAATTCTCTTATACAACATCCATTTAATATATTTACCCTGGCATTTTCTAATTGCTTCATCTACAAGCCAATGAGTGGACAATGAAAAATCTAATCAACAAACATTTTAAAAGAAATGTAAACTCAAATGAATACAACAATTCTCACTATATCAGGGGCAGCAAATTCTATTTTCTTCCCTTGTAAGTTGCCCAGTTTCAGAAGAAAAATATGGGTGCTCAAAACATCATACGGAAAACGGTACAATGAGAATTGGTGTGGCATAATGATGACGGTGCTGGAATACAAATGGGGAGAGGTTGGTCGCGTGACTCTGGGCCAGTCAGTCTCTCAGTCCTCTCTCACAACAAGGTGGCTGTTGTGGAGGGGAAAATAGGAAGAAGAGCTACATACAGTGATGATGATATGCCAGCAAGTCTTGTGACCATATATATTTCTTCAGAAAGAAATAATATACAATACTTACTAACGAATATTTTTAATTTTTGCTACATACATATTGATGCCACTACATCATCACACACTCACAGGAGTTTAGAAAACATTAAAAAACACCAATAACAGTTTATTGGGGTGGTGGTTGTGGAAATAACTCAAAATCCATTTCAAAATTGTACTCTGATTCAACGTTTTGATCTGGTTCAATTAGTTCCATATAATATCTTCTAAGTGAATCTTTGTACAGCACTTATTTGCAAGTATTGATGTAAAATGTAACTAACAAATTTGATGAATGTAATTGACAAAAAACAAATCCTATGAATTGTTTATTTGGAAGCAAATAGCAGCTAAAATAGCACTGTTTCCCCCAAAATAAGCCCTAGCATGATTTTTCAGGCTGCTCGTAAATATAAGCACTACCCCCAAAATAAGCCCTAGTTAAGATCGTCAGCCAGACGGATGTATTTATCAGAAGTACGTCCATTGCGAATGGAGACTGAGCAGCAAAAAATAAGCCCTATCCCGAAAATAAGACCTAGTGCATATTTTGGAGCAAAAATCAATATAAGGCCCAGTCTTATTTTGGGGGAAACACGGTAACTACAGACGACTTAAAAAAGAAACAAAAATTCTGTTTGCCTGCTTTGTTATATATCTGATCTCTAGAGCATTGCTAACTCAATTTGGTCATACTAGTAATATAAAGTGGATAGCTGTAGTGTAGTATTTCTATTAAACTCAGCAAGTAAAAATTCTATTTTCTTCTGGAGTGACTAGGCATAAATTCATGGCAAACTAATCTAAGAACTTTGATCTTTTTAAAAATAGATTAACTATAATGGTCATATGTCAAAAGACTTTTTTCTAAACTAATATATCCAGATAGTGAGGGTTTTTTAAGGAGCACTTTTATTGAATTACAATAGCTATCTGTCACATTCATCGTTTTCCTTGACTTTCCTTGTGGTGGTTGTAAAAAAAAAAGAACATTTTATGCTGTACTGTCAGTTGCATTTCACATATCTATCACCAAGCTTTTAAAAAATCATTGCAGCAGTTTTTTTAATACATTATCCTAGAAAGAGGAAATTCCAAAAACTGAAATAGTATTTTAAGTATTCATGGACATATAATTCTATTTTCTAAGAGTATATGCACCATTTCATTAAAAATTAATTATATTTTAGCATTTTATTCTACACCACCCAGTCCTTAAAATGTATCCCTTCCGATTTCCTTACAGAAAGAAATTCCCTCTGGATAAAAAAATAAATAGCCAGGACTATGAGAGAGAAGTAATGAATAAAGATTTGCAAGTGAGCATTATGCAGCATATTCAAGTTGGAATTCCATGTTTTTTCATTCTGTTCACAAATGCCGGAAATTTAAAAACCATAAAAGTTCCTCTTCTTCCACTCAAAACTTTACATAATTAAATATGTGAATCCATTTTCATTTCTAGTGGAAATATTTCTTTCCTCTTTCCAATGTCAGAAAAAAAATTACACTATTATTCTTAACTTATTTTAAAGTTGAAAGATTCTATTATAGCCAGTAAAAGTAGATTTAACTTTCTGTGAGTTGATTACTTGATCTGGTCTACCTAGTGGATAAATACACTCTGATTATGTAGTACCTCCTTATTCCTACTCCATTTGCGGTAGGAATAAGACAGGTATCTGAGTTGCAGAAGCATATTATCATAAAAGAATATTATCTGCCTGCTGTGGACTTAAAATATATTTAATCCCTTGTTGCCCTAGCAATGAATTTTGCATATTTCTGTCAAAGTCATCTTCCATACTCTCTACATTGCTCCACCCAGTATTCTCTACATCACTTCCAACAGAGAGGGCAGGCTCCAGGTCGCCGCTATTCAACAATGTCATCTTATTGGAGTCATGCTTTCTCTGTGGAATAACATTCCCCTTGAGATACAGATGACCTAGACTGTTATATCTTGATAACTTGATAAGAGCCAGGATAGTGCAGTGGTTAAAAGCAGCACTGCAGGCTATTTCTGCTGACTTCCATCTGCCATTAGCCATCAAAAGTTCAGCAG
>JANHFO010001941.1:831021-841481 GCA_032468095.1 Pareas carinatus | reverse complement strand
AATATTGGTGGGCTGACAATTTAAAATAACTAATCCTTAAAACCAATTTAAAACCTAATTCATTAAAATCGGGAATAAAGGAAGGGGGCAGGGCTAAGCCAGACCTGCTGGAAAGCACGGAGGTCAGTAATCATCCAAATCTCTACGAGGAGATCATTCCAGAGGGCGGGAGCTGCCACAGAAAGGCTCTCCCCCTGGGGGTCACCTGTCGGCATTGTCTGGCTGACGGCACCCTGAGGAGGCCCTCTCTGTGGGAGCGCCCGGTCAGTGGGAGATCTCACTTGGTAGAATGCGGTCCTGCAGATAACTAGGCCGCAGATGACTAGTGCCTGAAGTGCCCAGTAGCGGCGCACCATTGTGGAGGTGGCTATTGGATAAGGAATGATCCCACATCTCCCTGTGCACTTCGTGCTTTCCTCCTCCCCATCCTTTAACGGTATTTATTACCACTGCTATTTTTTTGCTTTATTGTTTTAATGGGTGGTCATTTTAATGTTTATAAGCCAACTAGATCATCTCCACACATTATGGGCAGCACATAAACTTAATGAATAAGCAAACAAATAAATAAAGTGTGCAATATATTTATCAGACACATTCTCAGTCCAGATCAGTGATGGCATGCAGTCTTCTTGTTGTTGTTGTTGCTGTTGTTGTTGTTGTTATTTTATTTATACCCCGGCCTTCTTCCAAAGGACTTGGGGCGGCTCACGAGCAACGTAAAAGCACAATACAAACACACATAATAAAAACCTATTAAAAATATTACATAAGGCCTGATTAAAATGGGGGGAACAATAAAACAATTTCCATCTAATAATAATAAAATTAAATGAGATACATTTAAAACCACCCTGACCCCAGGTTAACACAGGAGGACTGGGGCACGGCTATGACAAGCTGGCCTGCTGGAACAAATGGGTCTTCAAGGTATGCTATCATCAGTATGTTAGTGACATCCAGTTATATATATCCACCCCTGACTGAGTAGGTGATGCCACTTCACTGCTATCCAATATCTGGAGGCTGAGAGAATCTGGATGGGGAAGACACTAGCTCTGGCTCAACCCTCATAAAAGAGAGTGGCTATGAGGTTTTGTCACTTGGGGCTGGTGATGTGTTATCTCTGACTTTGGATGAAGTAGCAATTCCCTGATGAGAGCTGGAGCACAATTTGGGGCTTAAAGAGAAGATGAAAACCTTGTCCTCAGGAGTCATTTCTCAGAATCATTTTGCATGACAATTGTGCCCATCCCTGGGTCAGGAAGACACACTCATAGTCACTTATGCCTTGGTCACTTCTAGATTGTACTATTGCAACGTGCTCTATATGGGGCTGATCCAAAGACTATACATAAATTACAATTAATCTAGAATGTCATTGGCTTGTGCCAAGTTGGGCACTACTGGTTTTCGTACCTCTGTTGTATGAGCTCTACCAACTCCCTATCTCTTTCTGGATACAATTTAAGGTGCTTTGAAGCACTGAATGACATTCACAAGACCATTAAATATATTCATTTGGGATATCTGCCCATTCCACTAGTTGAATAGGATGGGCCTGCTCCATGTCTTTTTCTTTAAATTTTGCCATCTAGTAGTACCTAGGAAGTGTGACTTTCCCATTGCGACCCCTGCCTGTAAAACAGCCCCACCCCGAGATCCATCAGGACCCCCACCCTTTCAGCTCTTCCCCTGAGCATTGGGATAGGATAAATTTAGAATCTAGAGATGGTTCTGTTGGACACAGCAAAGAAAGATGGCTGAAATACTAGGTTTGGGTTTTTTCATTTTCATTTCTATTTTCCACTTCTGATTTGGTTTTATTGTTCTGCTGCCCAGAACTGTGCTTTCAGATGTGTGGTTTTATTATTCTTATAAATAAATACATTTTTAGAAGGATTACTTTATATCAATACCATACATGAGATTAAGGGGAATGGGTACCTAGAGTTGTACCTTCTCAGTGGTGCACCCCACATTGTAGAACATCTTGTCCACTGAGGTAAAGTGTTCCCCCACCTTGTATGTATTTCTCAAAAAATCTTTTCCAAACATTTTTAGGATACACAGGGGATCTGGACTGTGTTTGTTGTTGTTATAATTGTTGCCTTCAGTTACTATTGACTCCTGGATACTATCTGGACTAGTCTCTGCAGTTTTCTTGGCAGGATTTTTGGAAGTGGTTCGCCCTTCCTTTCTTCCTGGGGATGAGAGAGTGAAAGGCCTAAAATCACTCAGCTTGCTTCATGCTTAAGATGGGACCTAGAACTAATAGTTACCTAGTTACGAATCTGGTGCCCTTAACAACTACATCTGTCTTTCTCTCATCATTGTATTTATAGTTTGTAAACTGAATCGTGAGATCCAGTTTACAAACTATAAATTGAACCAAGAGCAGTGTAAGCATGATGTAACAAATAAATTGACCCTAACTAAAATGGGATACAAAGCAGATCTTTTTTTTAGGGCCTTGGTTCACACAGCACACAAAGCTATTGTTTTGCTGCTTATTAGTTAGTGTATTGTCTGAATCCAGCACATGTAATTTGCAAACCATGGATTCTAGCAGGTTATTATGTGAACTGGAACATACGTTTTAATAGAACAAGGCTTAAAAAAAGCATATACTGTATGTTGTGTGAACAAAGCCTGTGCTAAGATAGTGTGATTCCTATAATATAGAATTTTACTATCAGGTTTGTTCCATTTCTTCTCTTTCATTCAATGTAATATGAGTGACTAATCTTGTGAGGGTTTCCATGTTTGTGTTACATTTGTTTGACCAAGATGCTAACAATATTTTTGTGAAATCAGTCATTTTCGTTTGCAATGGTCTTAACTTAATCTATTTCTCTAGAATAAGTTAACACTGCTAGACAATGCTTGATGCGTTTGTTTTATTTTTGTTTGGCTGATACATCCATGGAGAACTATCCAACTATTTGTTGAGAAACATGTTTACTTGACTGGCCCTTAGCCCAATCAAGTATTCATAGTAGTTGTCTATGCAAAAGTGTAGACTCCCCAAATTCCATGGTGAGGTTGTCTATTCTCAATAACTTTGAAAGTTTAAAGTCACACATCTGGAAAGTGTCAAAGCTGGTGTAAAAAAATGTAATTTATGATTCAGAAAGATCAGGTAGACATTTGAACAAAGAAAAGCATGATCATAGAACATCATGGAATCAATTAAGTTTAGGATTAAGTCAGACTTCAAAGAAAGTATTTACAAAGAAGTTAGTTTGGCACAATTTGGTGGCTTTCTGCCGATATTCAACAAAGCTTAAGAGTGTGATAGGGTGAGAACATTCAAAATGTCTGCTTGAAACACTATTGGGAATGTAGATATTTTGAAAGGCTTTATTAAGGTCTGCTGAAGGAAGGAATGTAAGAACATTTTCTCAACAATCTTACATATTTTTCCTTCACACGAAGTCCAACATTTGCAGCCCATTGCTAATTTTTTTATCCAACTCAAATAGTTCCACTTGTCAGGTTCTTGAGAACATGGCACCATTCATCTTAGTGCCTTCACTCCATTTTTACAGAAGTTTCAGCCTAGGATTATTACTCTCAGCCCCAGATATTACGAAGTTCTGCATGTCTACTCATAAATCATCTCAAAGACATTCCCTGGATTGACAAAGGCATTCACTTTCAGGTAGATGTGTTAGGATTGCATTCTAGAATATTTCATTTGTGCTACTTTTTTTGGCTTCCCTCACAATTTTCATGAGGATGAAAGCTCATCCACTTTGTTATGCATTTCATGATACAAGAATATCTGTAGCAAATCATCTCTGAACTAAAAAGGGGAATAGATCTTTTTCCTGCCATGCACACACAGTGCTGGAGGCAAGAAAACATGGAGGCGGTTTATTTGAGAGTCAGTTCTTGGTGCAGATATAGGTCAGGTCAAGAAGAAAAACTGAGTCATTTATTGGCCTGTTGTAGTAAACTGGCAGTATGAAAGGAGCAGCAGCAGCAGCTATTGACTTTTGACAGAGCAGATATTACAAATTCAGACTTTCTGACAGGTATGGAACATAAGTTTTTTTTAACCATGGAAGAGGCAAAATGGCACCTACATCCAGAGGAGAAAAAAGGGGCAGTATTAGTGTACAGGCAGTCTTCTACTTAGAACCAAAGGTCCTAAACAATGCTTGTAAATAATTGTGATTGTTAAGTGAGTCACCACATGACCATACCCTATTTTACTACCTTTTTTTTGCAGCGGTCATTAAGCGAATGTATTTTCTTCTATGGGAAATTTTGTTTTGAGTTTGGGGTTTTCTCCCCCAGAAATCAGAAATGAATCCTAGAAACCAGCCCCCAAAACCCAAAACATTGAAAATTGTGGTCATATGACCATGGATGCTGAAAATGGCCATAAACATGTCATTTGCCAAGCTCCAGGAACCAACAGATGCCATTTCATTCATAACATAGTAATTATGCAAAAGCCAGCATTTTTATCACTCCTTTTGTGATGACCTGAGCCCCAGCATTCATTCTTCTATGCATATGTTAAAAGTTAGTGTTAAACAAGCATAGATTGTTTAATGCAGACCAGGCACCAGTGTTTCAATGGTGCAATGCACCCCTTTTCCCTGGTTCTTTCTAGAATAGGCATAGCCATTCTAACTATTCTATATAAAGCAAGATTAAAGGACCTGACCTGCTCCACCAAGATTACAATTTGGTTGCCCTATGTCCTATCCTTTTGGCATCAGTCTGGAGCACCAAGAAATCTGAAATCGGAGGTTTAAGACCTTTAGGTAAGATGATGTGAAGGCAACTTACAGAATTTGATGAGTAACACTGAGCTATTCAACTGTACAAGAGTCTGATTAATGAACAGTACAACATTAAAAACAGTACAACAAAATAAAAATGTATGCTATTACATTGAATAAAACATTCATCTAGCATACACAATTCTAAAAAAGGCTCCCTACCAATCGTAGCTCAAGGTCCGAGAGAATAGTCATGTTTTAAACACCACTTTTAAAAACTCAAGTTAGAGTCCATGTCAACCTCTAGAGAGATGCTGTTCCAGAGCCATAGTAGAGAAAGTTCCATTCCTGGGTTCTGTCAGATGACATTGTTTAAGCAACAAGACTGAAACATCCTCAGTCTTTCTCATCATATAGAGCAAGCAGAAATGATTAGAGATACGTAATCCTTCAGATAGTCAGACCCTATACCATAAAGGTCTTTATAAGTGATAACCAACAACTTGAATTGTGTCTGGACGCTAACTGGTAATCAATGCAGCTTAGAGACCAGTAATGTTTCACAAGTATACCATAGTATGCCCATTCCAGCCCGTGCCATTCATTCTGGATATGCTATAGCTTCTGAGTGGTTTCTAAGAATATTATTATTATTATTATTTTAGATTTACATATCGCTTAACAGTGCTTTACAGTGCTCTCTAAGCAGTTTACACAGTCAGCATATTGCCTCCAACAATCTAAGTCCTCATTTTACCGACCTCAGAAGGATGGAAGGCTAAGTCCACCTTGAGCCAGTGAGAATTGATGGCTAATGGCAGATAGCAGTCAGCAGAAATAGTCTGCAGTGCTGCTTTTAACCACTGAACCATCCTGGCTCTATAGCACAATGTAGGGCACATTGCAATAGCCCACATGTGATGTGACTAGGGTGTGGCTGACCATTTGGAACCCCTTCTACAGTTCAGAAATGAGCACAACTCCCTTAGGAGAAGAATTTTCTCTTGGTTGTGTAATAGATCTACTCATGGTGACCTGTAGGACACCAAAGGGAATCTTTCAATCATTTTTATCTCCTTTCCATGAAACAACAGTTGTAAAAGGCTGGTGGTAGGGCTACTATAGAGATTTCTTGTGAGATTATTACAATACTATCATGATAAAACTCCTTCCCTGAGTTAGCACCACTGTGAATTTTATAGAATCCAACTAAGGGCATGTCTGACAATTCTGTAAGTAGCTGGCATCTTAATCTAGATACATGGATTTAAAAAAAAGAAAAGAAAACCACAATATTTATCTGCTATTTTGGAAACCGGAGCATGTGAAACCTACAACATTCCCCATCCACCCCAGGGAGTCAATCTTGTGAATCAGACCATCATCCTTGGTGCAACAGTTTCCAAAACACACTAAACTGAAATAATCAGTTGGAAGCAACTGTCAAAACAAGGGAGAGTGTGTCACATTACTGAATCAAATATACTGTTCCTGAGGCAATTGTAGCAAGCTTGAAATATATAAATAGGCACGCTGTAATTCACCTGAGCTCTAAATTACATACTGTTGCTTTCCTGAGCATATCTTTCTCAGATCTCCAAGAATGACCTTTCTCCTCATATTAAAAAAAAGATAGAGAAACATTCTATAGCATTCTAAGAATAAATCCTAGAGACATATCGAGAAAATCAAAATGGTACTGGGAACAGAAGGGGAAGACTGAAAGGGTAATAAGGAGGGAGGGGAACCCAACTACCTCTTTTGGGTTTGCTATTTTTATATAAAAAAGCAATAATCAGTCTGCATTTTTGCTTTCAAATTCACTATATAAATGTATGCACTTCCTTGGAGAAAGTGCTTTATTGATGATATTGAACTGTTATCACAGCCAATGTAATAAAAATATGTATAGAACAGTCTATATAATGCTATAACCATGGTGAAATTTTGTTATCCCTGGGGTGGGTCAGATTTTTGTAGTTATTTTGAAAGGTCCATAGAATAAGATTAATTTGAATCCAGACACCCTAGACTATTAATTCTTTATTTAATTATAGATTAAATTATATATGTCCAAATGTTCATTTTTCCACCTGAATCTCTTCTACTCTGAAGCTGGAGAAGGTTTTTTTTTTTACTTTACATACAAACTTTGATTTCAACCACTGAAATCCAATTTTTGCTCGGAATACTTCTGCGACAGCCTTAGAAACAAATTGATGTACTGTAATGGTACGTCCCAGCATTTGCAACTTCCAGATGTATGAACTTGAACTCCCAGGATTCTCATCCATGACCATGCTGACTGCACAATGCTGGGATTTTACATCTACACATCTGAAAACTGCTGTGGCGGAGAAGCACTGCATGGTGTGATATTTCCAGAGCAAATAATAAATACTAAATATTGTTGAATCTGTCAGTAAACATAGCACAATAAGCCATGAATTAGGCAATCAATTTCAGGAAAAATTATGTTCTCTTTTATAACCTCTTATAAGGAGGATGCAAAAACTCTTGATTAATCTGATATTAATTACTGGTTTCTGTGGGAGCTTTTCAATCAATCTAAAAGCTTTTGCAGTCCTACCAATAGGACATGCTGCAGTGAAAATAGTGACCCACACAATGATTTTGCCTAAGGGTGGTTACGAAACTGCATGCAAGCAGTCCCTTTTGTAGATAGTATCATTTATACTTAATGATGGACAAATGAACTTTAATTCTAAGTGACCTTTGTACTGGTATGGCTTGAAAGTACCACTAGCACAAGGACTGGGGATAAACGGGAAAGCTAGCACACACATTTGTACTACAAATATTGTCACATTAACCCCACACCCAACAGCTATTCAACAGCTATTTTGTGTGCTGATTTTCTTGAAAATAATCTTTCTACCAACCCTCGCCCCTACTCCACCCTGTCCCCAACACAGACAAAGATATAAAATCAAAGTAGGTTGGCTGGCTTGTAAGTGGAAAGTGCTGGATTTAATCCATCATACTGGTAGAGTGAAAATTCTTGCCTTTATCAAAAGTTTTTAGCAGGTGGTGGTATAGGCAATGGCACCTGAGTCAACAGTCGACAAGTCTCTTATTTCTTACAAAGGGTTTAATTGACTTTGGTTTTCCTGAATTTTTCATCTAACCGTTCAGAAATTTGGCAGGAAAAATTGCACAAATGTGCATTTGTTATCCTCTTCAGGAAGCATTTTGTTCTACTGGGTACACTTTTTGCCAGCAAATTTTCCTGCAGAAAAATGTTCTTCTTTGTATACTCTGCTCCAACATGTGCCTTATTTACATACTCTCCATGCGCGCATGTTTCTGATTTAGGCTTCCATGTGCATAATGTTAAACAGCCCAAACTGTTCTACCAACTGAAAAACCTTCAAGAACTGAATTTCTTTTCCAATCTTATGTCTGAATGGAGGAAGGACTGTTCACTTATTTGGTGACAGTGGAAAGCAGAGTAAACCTGGACAGGTGTCCTATCACATTTTAGTTATTTAGGAAGAATGAAAATTTCCCTCTGCCCTTAAAGCCCAACACAATGGGAGTCAGTGCTATCTGGCCACTTCCTGGCTATCACTGGTATTAAGAAGAAAGTGATGCTTCTGTTTCAAGTCAAAGACTTGTATTGTCTACCAAAATGCATGTTTAAACTGTGGATCTTGTGTCTCTTTATGTGGGGGAAAAAATTCCTACTTTGGTGCAAAACCACATTCTGAGAAATGATGCCTCATAAAACTCTTTGGGGCTGCCCTCAAAATTCCCCGGATGTTTCATTTGGAAGAATTCTTCTCCAATTTCACTTTGAGCCAAATCCAGTGAAAATATAAGGATAGACACATCCTTCCCCTTACAACATTTGCAATATTTTATTTTACCTCTGGATTATTTACCTATTTCATCTCCATAATATTCTAAATTAAGTTCTACTTTCCTTCATCAAAATATTGTTGGCAATTCCCTTCACTCGAAGATTACTCTAAGGGCACAACCTCCCAGCATGGGCACCCCAGTGACTGGGTCAAACTGGCCCCGCCTGTATTCAAGAACAAATATTTTAGCAACAGTATTTCAGCCTGATGGATTGCTGCATGCTTTCTTCTTATGCCATCACCCCATTGCAAGTAGGTTGTTTTTTCAGCCCAGTTATGCCTTCTTTTTCCAACATTAAACACAACTAACATTATTTGTAAATTGTTGTTTTGGGAGTGGTTTGTTTGTTAGGTTTCTTGGCTTTTGCATAGCAATTTCCAGACGAGCAAAACCAGGGATGGGATGGGAGAAGCAAGCAAGGATGGAGGGAAATTAATGCCCTGATGAAGAAATTACAGCTCTAATTCCCTTGCTCACATTTTTTTTTCTTAGAGAGCAGTTAATTTCCATCTGGCTCTGGGCTAGCTGCCAAATTCAGCTTTAGAATAAGTGAGACTTTCAACTGGAAAAAAATGGACCAAAAGGCTACTGTACCCAAGAAGAAAAAAGGCAAGGGGTGCGGTGCTCAAAGACTTCATTGTTTGAACCCGAGTCTACAAGCCCTAGCGGATCATTAATCTCAGTAAGGGCGATTATCTCAGGGCTTAGCAAGGTTATAAGTGTGTGAAAGGGGGATAGGTGGAGGATGGTCAGATCACAGGGAATAAGGAAATGATTGTCCTTTATTGGTGGAGAATCTGTACGGTGTTCTGTGAGGCCTATTCTCCTCCTGGTAACAATAATTTATTTGTAAAGAGCATGTCAAACGGGTGTGGAACTGTTAGCACTGCAGTTCTTAGATTTCATTATCTGTGGTAGAATATCTCCTTCATTCCCAGAGCAAAAGAAAGGCAAATGGGGGAAGTTGTAACTCTTCCTCAGTGCAGCCCAGAAGGTCTGGCAGGGTTGGGATTTGGGGTATTTGCACTGACTGGACTGTCATTGCAAGTAACCATCTGTGTGAGTTAACTAGCTTTGCTGTCTTCTGAAAAATCAGCTGACTAGCAAAGAAATGGTCCAGACTTTTAGCCAGTTTGGTTTAGTGGTTAAGATGCTGGCCTAGAACCCAGGAGACTGAGTTCTAGACCTGAAGTAGGCATGAAAGCTGCCTGAATGACTTTCCTCCTGAAGAGCAAGCATCTTTTAATTTCCTGGTTACAGTCACCGTCTGCAGTAATTTTAGAACCTAAGAAAATGAAGTCTGACACTGCTTCTATTTCTTCCCCTTCTATTTGCCAGGGAGGGATGGGGTAGGATGCCATGATCTTAGCTTTTTTTATGTTGAGCTTCAATGCAACTTCTGCACTCTCCTCTTTCACCCTCACCAAGAGACTCTTTACTTTCTCTTGACTTTCTGCCATTAGGGTGGTATCATCTGTATATCTGAGGTTGTTGATATTTCTCCCAGCAATCTTACTTCCTACTTGTGATTCTTCCAGCCCAGCATTTTGCATAATGTGCTCTACATATAAGTCGAATAAGTGGGGTGACAGTATGCAGCCTTGTTGTACTCCTTTCCCTATTTTGAATCATTCCGTTGTTCCATGTCCAGTTCTAACTATTGCTTTTTGGCTTGCATACAGGTTCCTCAGGAGTAGGATAAGGTGGTCTGGTACTCCCATCCCTTTGAGGACTTGCCATAGTTTGTTATGATCCACATAGTCAAAGGCTTTAGCATAGTCAGTGAAGCAGAAGTAGACATTTTTCTGGAACTCCCTTGCTTTTTCCATAATCCAG
>JANHFO010001941.1:795134-816673 GCA_032468095.1 Pareas carinatus | reverse complement strand
TGTGTTTCTTGTGTTTTATATTATGTATGTTTTTCAAAGTTTCTTAAATAAAAACTTTTTTTGGTAAAAAAAAAAGAAAACACAGTTGTGACCAATTGATCCACTGCAGTGTCTTCTGCTCAGCCACAAGTCTCTGGGCCTCTGTGATTGTTTCTGCTTTGATTGCCAAAATGAATAGCACTTCCCCAGAAAGCAAAACTCATCTTTCTTTTCTGTATAAACCCAGACAGAAATAACCAGTTCCTGCAAGAAATGTATTTGTTACTTATATTGCTGTCTCCTCTCTTGCTTTCTCCTCTAGCCTGCCTGCCTCTTCCCTGCCCTTTCCTCACCAGGCATGGAGAAATCAACACAGTTATTTTTTTCTCCTTTCCAGCAAGTACAGAATAGGGGGGGAAATGGGGACTCTCCAAGTATAGATCCCTTGCTTCCTTCTGCATTTTCTTTGACAGCAGCCCAAGAGACTCAGTTCCTGAGACCAAAACATCACTGCCATGCTTTAAAGATATGGCATGAAACATGCTGCAAGATTCTGCTTCCAAGAGAAAAGTATTCAAATTTTCTCCAACATTTTAATCTGTATTTCATTTCTTTAACTCAGTCTACAAATAAAGATGCTTTAAGGCATAATATATAAGATGAAAACTTTGTAATTTAAATCAAAGAAAGAAAAACACACTGGAGGGAAACAAAAGGTAGACAGCTTCGTGACCTCCAGATATTATAGTCCCCGGCTGTTGACCAGGTTTATTAGGAATACCATATTCTGAGACAAACATTAACCAGGAAAATTTAACAGGGTCAAAATAAAATTTAAAAGAGCCATTGGACCCCTGATTGAAAATGGCCAAAAGTCAGAGCTTTTGTTTAATTGTTTCCTCTCCCATTGTATAGTTTCTGTAAAATCCTTGAAGAATATGATTTCTTATACACATTGAAAAAAGTTTTGATCTGCAGAATGCAGTTGGCCTGTGGACTACTAGAGAAAGAAAGAGGCAGTATCCTAATCCAAGGGTTAACTATTAAAACTACCACAAACAGGGTTAAATATGTCCATACTGCCATATGTCCATTAAATCTTGGCAGCATATATAACATGGCATATATTAAAGTTTCTGTCTCTTCAACTTTAATAGCATCTCAATAGTGAACCTTCAAGGGTTACTAAGGGATGGGTTAAAATTGTAACTAAACCCAGAAGGGTTGAAACCTGCACAACAAATACAAAAGATAAAATTCATTCGCAAGTCATAATTACTACTTGTCCCTTGAAAACCAAAGTCAGCCCTAAAAGAATGCATGGTTTCACCTCTTTAGATAGCAAAAAGCCAGCCAATTTGAGTAAATGATAGCAAATCCATCCTGTGTGTTGCGAATTTATCACTCAGCTATCTGGGCTCTGCCTTCTTCTGTTTGCTCTTATCCATCTAACCACCACCACAAGATTGTGGTTCCAATGAGGGAAAAAAAAACACATTTAAGAAGGTTTAACTTCTGAACACAGTGCAACAGAGTCAATAAACTGTGAACCTTCAACTTTACTCCATGGAGCAAGTTGCACTCTTATGTTAAGCCACCACTTAGAAGAATGTCTGGTTGTTTTTGACTAACTTCACCATTTATTTGTTCTCTGTCAACACATTTGGATCGCTTTTGTTTGCTTCCACATTTATTTGCTTAATTCCTCCAGCTAACAGATGCTCAGTAATTCTCCTTTAGATTCTGAAAGCCATTTAAAATATGAAAACTATGTCCCCATTTTGCATTAAACTACCATTTCATGAGATACTGTAAGAGCACTACAAAACCTTTTTAAAACAACACACACACACACACACACAAAACACAAAACGGGATGGAAAACTTTAAAAAGGATACATTCTGAACAGCAGATAATTCAAACCTTGAAATGCCACAGAATAAGATAAGTGCATATGAACATAGTACTGTATAATGTAATACATGGTGTGGTCGTATAAATGACGAATATTATCCCCTGTGCTCCTGAAGGAGAAGTTGCTTTTCAGTGAACAATATTGAAAATATCAAATAGATCCCCCTTCAGTGTATGGGATTAGGGGGTTGAGGGTGGTGGTTTGGATTGGGATTTTTGAACTATCTCTCAACCTCTCTCTATCTGAAGAACCCCTGATAAAGAAGTGAATAGGTTCTGGAATTCTGGAATTCAAGTCCCTTAATATTAAAATATTCTGCAGGGCCTAACCTAGCTTTCCTTTGTGTAACTTTGGGACAAGTCGTGCGACAGGAACTAAAACAGACGCTTGTATGTATTGCTAAAACATTACCAAGTTAAGCATATGGAACATACGAATTGCTCAAGTGACAAGCTGCATTATGAAAAATTGTGGTTAACCTATGAACGCACAGATCCATTTTTGTCCATGCTATAGGAGTTTTAGCCATGTAAGGGAAAGGGGGACGGCACCTGACAAGATGACATTCAAATTTGAAGGTTCAAGTTTGGTTTTTTTTTTGCAGTTTGGGGGTAAGATCTTTCTGTAAACAAGGATATTATGCAGGCTTTGAGGGAATCTTCCCTGCATCTTTATTCTGCACAGAAGAAAACTTTTAAATTAATCTTTGTCTTGGTGTGTTCATCTTGGGCTTAAAAACTCCGGGCAGTCTTGGACTGGGACAACGCCACTCCTTCTGGCTTTCTGCTGTTAGAGGACTGTTAAGGTGGGGGGAAACATCTATTGAATTTCTGTCCTGTGGAGGGCAATGCCCAGCAACAGGATGAGAAGGAGCATTCCTGCCAGAGTGCACAGTAACCAACTGGAGTGGAAGGGTATCCTTACAATGAGATGAAGTGCAGTGGATGAATTGGAAGGACTGCTAGTGCATCACAAATTAGAATTCACTCTTAATTGATAAGTACAATAAAATATCAAATATGTTGTTTCTGTCTCTCTCCCCCCCCACACACAAACTTATACAAAGTTAAGTGCAAGGATCCCACACCTATACATATGATTTTCATTTAATATTTCCAATCTATAAAAAGAACTGGGTTTTTTTTGTATCAAACTGAATGAGAGTATTTTTTTAAAAAAAATGCTAGCATCTTTTAGTGCTGCTTTAACCTTAGGGGTTCCTTACAAGTGTGTAATATATAGTAACCCCATGCTGTCAGTCTTGCAAATTAGAAATTGAGGAAGAAAAGAAACTTTGTTGTAGTTACCTAATGAACAAAAGGAAGAGAATAGTTTGAATTCAGGAGGTTCTGATTCATTACTGAATTTGGTAATCATTGCAGAGAATTTCTGATCATGTCTTTTATATCTCCCCTCCTCCACCCCACTGCCACACCTATCCCCTTTGTCGTATGACACTACTGTGAGAGCAGTTTCAATCTGGCTGTTCTATATCCTAACCCTAAAAGTTCTAGTTTGTTCTCGGGCCTTTGTGATTTCTTCTTCAAATCTGCAAGTCCAATATTCAATTCTGCGAAAGGATGGGAAGGCCTGCACAGCCCACATGTTCGTTCCTCTGTGGGAATGACAGTCAAGAATGCTTTCCCATAAGTGGTTTGGTTTTCCTTTTAATTGCCTTTGTGATATGTTCACTTGAAAATTCAGCCTACTTTGCCAATCACCCCACCTCTGATGTCATGAAGCAGTTTGATAAACATACATTCTGGCCAAAGGAGTGTGAGAAAAGAGCTGAGATGACCTTGGCTGCAAACTTTGTAAGATTCCATTCCATTCAGCTCCAATTATCGCTGTGTTTAGTTCAAGCTACAAGTGGATTTTTAGACAGTGGAGGCACTCAGGTAATATAATCAAGGAACAAGATTATGGGCTTGGCGTGTACGTCCATTGAAGGGAAAAAAAAACTCCCAATGAAACTAAATATTCTTAGCAAGGCTCCCATGTTTGCAGGGACGGAATGCTTGGGAACAATTTCAGTTTCGCTGCCCCAAATACCTGAAATGTTCTTTTACTTCTCGTAAATCTTTCTTCGTATTGAATTTGGTGATCTTGGTAAACTGGCGAACCAATATGATGCAGTCCTGAAGGGGCTGACCTAAAAACTGGAAGACAGTTCTAGACTTTCTTTAGGCATGAAAGCCAGCTGGGTGATTTGGGACCACTCACTCTCCCTCAGCTCAGCCCACTTCATAGTGCTGCTATTGTAGGGAAAATAGGAAGCAGGAGCAGTAAGTATGTTTGCCACCTGCATTTATATATTAAAAAGATAGGATAAAATAACAACAACAAGAAGAAGAAGCTATCTGGGGTAACAACAACAACACTTTTGCTATCACTATTGTGGAAAAGTAAAAAAAACTGGTTTATTCATATTGCAATACCAGGTGATGCACAGATTGAGGAGAAACAGCTAGAAAAAAATAACAAAATATTGTGATTTGCAAATTGAAGTTGAGCGACTATGCGTGAAGGAATCAATGGTTGTACCAATAGTAATAGGAGTCCTTTGGAGCAATGCTCAAAGAACTGCCTATTGATTACTGCAGAATCTGGCAAATTAAAACCCAGGGCTTTGTAGCCTTCCAACATGGCACACATGGATATGAGCATAAGAATTCAACTCAGTCAAACAGTGGTGACATTAGCAATTTGTCCATTCAAGAGGGAAAAGGATGCATCCCTCTTTAGTTTGTGGACTGCAGCAGATGCTCAGTTATCAGAAGTCTAGTTTAGCAGAATGAGACTAAAGTAAAGCTTTGACTATACAGGAACATTTCTTACATGTTCCAAGGATTACCAAATAACCAAATAAATAAATAAAGCAGGCCAAAATAACCAATTGGCAATTCATCTTCTCATCACCATTCCCAAAATAACTTTGAAAAATACCAGCAAGTATTGCCAGTGACATGCCAAGCAAAATTATATCTGTAGTCATCTCATCTGGAAAAGCAAATTAAATCTACACATCCTTTCCTTCCCAATGTGGCAGCTATTTATAGCCATCCAAATGCAAGGCAAATGGGCCTCTGAGTCAATGGGATTGCTTTATTAAAAAGCGTAAAATCATGCACATGATTGTTGTCATAATCAGCCAACTGTCTCAGAATGGATTTCTGTCAGCCTAGGTTTTGATCTCTTTTTCTTAATTATTTTCCATCCATTCTTGATCTGTCTATTCTTGTAAATTGAAGATCTATATGTCTCTTTTCTATGTGAAAACTCTACTCCAAAACTGAATAATGAAGAGTGGAGAAAGGAAAGCTATATTGTCTACTGCTGTGTGACTTATGTGCACAGTAATGAAAATCTGAAAACACTGAAATTTCCCAGAGGAAAAAAGGTTGCTCTATGTTTTTAATTTACAGTGTGTTACTCAGCCACTAGATGTCTCTGTCAGCTGCCTCGAGTGCTCTGGACAAAAGGTCCCTGGTGAATTAGTTGAACTCTTTGGGAAGAAAAGCGGAAGCCCATTGAATTGTTTAAAAAATGCATCTGGCCTACAAAGGCCTTGAAATGTTGGATTAACTTCAAGGCAATCTGCTCAAACTTGACATTTATTGAAGCAAATGTACTTCAAATGTTTGTGAAGATATACCTGGTGTCACAGTCCGCAATATTATGATTTATCTTTCTTAAAGCATTTAAATGTTTTATGCATATGTAAATTACACGGTCACTGGTTTCTGATTCTTATTTTAAAGATACCCCTATGGTGATATTTGCTTGAATCGAGGTTTGATACCAATCTTCCAAAAAATGCAGACTGTTCATGAGGACCTGGTTATTCTCTCCAACATTTCAATCAATCAATCAATCAATCTTGGCCAACCCCCTGCTCAAGCAGGAGACCTGCTCTATACCATTTCAGACAAGTAACTGTCCAGTCTCTTCTTAAAAACCTCCAGTGATGGAGCACCCACAACTTCTGAAGACAAACTATTCCGCTGGTTAATTGTCCTCACTGTTAGGAAGTTTCCTCTTAATTCCAAGTTGCTTCTCTCCTTGATTGGTTTCTGTTCATTGTTGACTCCCTGTTCTTTGTGGCAGCCCCTCAAATACTGAAATACTGTTATCATGTCATGCCTAGCCTTTCTTTTCTCTAGACTGGCCATATCCAATTCCTTCAACTGTTCTTCATATGTTTTTGTCTCCAGGCCTTTAATCATCTTAGTTGTTCTTCTTTCACTTGAGTTCATGATATAATGAAAAGTTTATTCTATTTTGTAAATTATTGTATTTTATTTGATCCTGTTAGCACAGCAAATGTTAACTCACTTGTCACAGCTATACCTATCCATGTAAAGAATTAACACAACTTTCTTATTTCTATTGCCATGATATGCCATATTGAAATCACTGGAAATGGAATCAAATCACACTTCCTCAGAAAGCTTGTCAGAAAACTAGACAAACCCAAGTTTCACTTTGAACAACAGTGAAAGCCTCGGCAGACTTGAAAGTGTGTTTGACTGTAAATCAAGAAGAACGGGACAAAGTTTGTTAAAGAGAGATTCAACCAAGAAGTAAGAATATTTTTTTTCCAATTCAAAAATTTTATTAGTCTGTATTTAGCTAATACAAAAATACAAAAGAAAATAATTCAAAAATAAGGAAGCAAAAGGGGAGGAGAAAAGTGTTGGGCAAAGGGAAAAAAGAAAAAAAATATTTTCTCTCGTATTCTACTGCGTCAAACTCCTTTTGACGCAGTAGAATATGAGAGTAGGATCATACCTCGACTTTTTACTTTTATATGATAATATAAACTAGCCATTTCTATAACGTCAAACCTACATAATAAGCAAAAGTCAATATCAAGAAGTAAAAAGAAATTTTCTCTCAATGAGAACAATTAATCAATGGAATAGCTTGAGTTTCTCCTAGAGTTCTGGAAGCTTCATCGCTTGAGGTTTTCAAAAATAGACTGAACAACTGTTTGACTGGGATGGCATAAGATCTCCTGCTTTGAGCAGGGGGTTGGGCTAGAACCAGGGTCCCAAACCCTTCGTTCCGTGAACCAGTACCGGTCTACAGCACATCAGCAACCAGGTCATGCAAACAAGCCAAGTCCCATTAGTGGGATGCAGGCAGTATGCAAAATCACACATCCCTCCAGTCTGTGGAAAAACCTTTTTCCAGGGAACCAGTCCCTGGTGCCCAAAAGGTTGGGGGCCACGGGGCTGGAAAATACTCAAGTTCTCTTCCAGCCATATGATTCTGTGTTCTATATTCTAAATCCCATCATCTAATAGACACACTTGATTATGCGTTGATGGAAAATGTAGTTCAACATATAGTGCAGATGCTAGTTTATGGAAGACTTCTCTAGATATTTCTCCTTGTGTTGCTGCATTCCTGTCCTATCACAAAGAAGGTAGAAGTCACGGCTTTTGATAATTTAGCAGAGGATCTCTGAGGAAAGTTCAGAAGCATATTAATCCAGCCTGAAAAGATAGGGAAGAAGATCTTAAATCAAACCTAAAAAGAAAAGGCAAACAAGACCATCTTTGTGCATGGCACAAATGATTTTTTTCCAGGATCAGGTTGATTGTGGGTAAATATTACAGTTCATTTTTGTTCACTTCTTATTTTATCCAAGTTGGCTTTGTTTAATCTGTTTTGAGATTTGCCAGTTCTACTTGAACCTCATTTTTTTTATCTGATCTTTCTGCCTCTGCCATCTATCAGAAAAAAGTCAGTTAGAGCCCTAAATCTGTGCTCTGCAATAATAATATAAAATGCCTCTGAGAAAGGAAAGTTGCCAAGCAGTATCCCAACCATTCAAAGGAGCAGCTTAGACTTTCGATGGTTGCATTTTTCCAAAGAAAATAGAAAATATATATATATGTAGCTACCAAGAATAACATCCGATTTAATATTGCCAGCCTATTTTATGTCTTTTCAAACCAGTAAATTTAATCTGACATAGTTTCTGGGAAAGGAAAAAAAAGGCAAAAGAGATTAACATATTTATAATCATTTTCAAGTAGGCGCAGTGTAAAGCTTATTCCAAGCCAGTCATGGTAAGAACTGACTTCTTCCCATCATAGAAATAGCACTTAAAATCCAGCTGGACTCTTCAACTTGAGAAGCTGCTGATGCTGGAAATGTATTTATTTCAAGTCATGTGATTTCACATGGAAAATATTGCACTGCTTAAATAGTAGCCATGGGGAGAGATGAAGCATGCCCTTGTAAAACAAGCAACCTGAACACTCAAATCTCTTTCTACAAGGAAAATAAATATGTTAATATAAAAGTGGAAGGGGAAGGGTTCAACAACTAAGAACAGGGAGAAAAATTGAGAGATGGCAGAAAGGAGATCATTTGGAATATTGAGTATCTCTCTGTTTTATGCACACACACATACTGTACACACAAATACCAGTTCACCCTAGTTTTGGAAGGTAATCTGGCTCTTTTCATTCTTTCTATGATTGCATTTCTAGTATATATAGATATATGTTAATTCAATGGTTTTAATTGTGACATATTTCATGTGATATTTTTATTGAGCTGCGTACTTCTGGGAGCATATTTAAATAAAGACAGTAGCAACCAGGTCTCAGGAATTCTTGCCTGCTCATCAAAGCTGAGTAAAGTTTTTCAGCTAGCAAGGCAAAAAAGAAGTGCAGTGAAATCTCATGTAGATATTGATGCTGATCAATATTAGAGGATTTGGGGGTTTCTTTGCAGGGTAAAATCAGCCCATAAATGCATGAGGATTGAGGTAACTGAGGAGTTTCAATTGCAGAACATTTTTATCTACTGCCATTTTATACAGAGGATATATCTCTAGAGCCATATCTCTGGGTAAAGAAATGCTGTTTCAAAGCTGTAAATGCCATTTCAGAAATGGCAGTGAAGATGTTGTCTAGTTCTTGAGAAGGCAATTTCCAGTTTTCATTGGAAAAATTATTGGCTTGCCCCATCTCCTTGCTCCTGTGATCTCATCCTAGCAACTTGCTACCCTGACTAGGTAAAGAAATCTCAATGCAGAAATGATGCATTCCTGCCCTGAAGGCAATAGCAGTTCCATGGCAAGCACAAAAATATAAAAGAAACTGCCAGTTTCATTTTGGTAAAGAGAAGAAAGACAAATGTATTTAGGCCTGAATCTGAAGGAAGGTACGAACCTCCTGATGGCCAGTAAGCCCTGACTGTGCTTAGCAATTCATCACCAAGGATATGATATTGCGTTGACTACTCTACACTGCAAAGTCCAGACTCACAAACATAGCTAATAGTAACTGATGAACAATGTTTGAAAAGAAGCAAAAAAGCCCAGATAGAACACAAACCCTTTTAAAGCTAATGCAGAAAAGATGTAAGATGAAAAGGCAGGTGGTCTAGAAAAGACCACTGTGCAATTGCCCTTTTGGGGGAAAGCCAGAAGAGTGAACTTCTGATAGAGGCCATTTGCTTAGGTTTCCACCCAAAAGAGGATATTGACTTCTCTTCCTTTCCTCCAATTCGGCCCCCCTGCCCATCCTCTCCACTTCTCAACATCTATTAAAATGAGGCCACTTTGTTCCCTTCTTGCTTCTGATGTAGCTGAAAGGTTATCCTTCCAGTGTCTTTGGATGCAGATTAAACAGGTTGCCTCTAGTGCCTTTCTCCCAGCTTGTGTTTCTCCCAACATACATAAAAGTAAAGGTTCCCCTCAAACATGAGTGCTAGTCGTAGCCGTTTCAAAGCTGAAGAACCAGCACAGTCCAAAGACGTCCCTGTGGTCATGTGACCGGCGTGACTAGACATCAAAGGCACACAGAACATTGTTACCATCCCACTGAGATGGTCCCTCTTTTTCTACTTGCATTTTTAAATGCCTTTGAACTGTTAGGTTGGCAGAAGCTGGAGTGAATAACGGGAGCTCACTCCATTATGCGGCGCTAGAGATTCGAACTGCCAACCTTTCGAT
Source organism: Pareas carinatus (assembly GCA_032468095.1). NCBI lineage: Eukaryota > Metazoa > Chordata > Lepidosauria > Squamata > Pareidae > Pareas > Pareas carinatus. Next base: position 806,800 of record JANHFO010001941.1, on the reverse strand, counting down.
CAACAAGCTCAGCATCTTAGTCACTGTGCCAACATACCCAGAGATACATTTTCAAAAGAAAGCCAGCAATCATAGACCACTTGCAAGATTATGGAGAAAATACTGATACTGATCATCTGTCATTTTCACATAGCCATTCTAGTTCTCCTAGCATGGCAACATCTCTAAATTATACTAACCATTCCATCTTCCCCGTGTTAAATAAAAAACAATATGAAAATACTGTATATCTCACAACCAGCATCTGTAGAGAAGAAAATATTAGCATTCATTCTATAGCATTACTAACCATCCCCCTAGCTATCTCCTTTAGGGGAATTTATCTTCTAGAAGGACTGCCATATTCCTATCATCAATAGGGCTATTTTGAAGATGTATTTCAGGGAACTTTAATTTCTTGTTCTGAAACACCTTGAAAGTCATTAGGCATCTATATAGTATCCTAATTCCAACAGAACTTTCCTTGGTCCATCTGCACCAGATACAATTATGCAATGATATTTTGTTTAATAATTCTGTGCTGACAATCCTTTCAGACAAACAGGGTCTCAGGTTTCAGCCCTGGTAGCTCTGTCAAAAGATTTTTTTTGCTTGAATTCTTTGATTTTTCTCTCCCTTCAAAAATTTATCAAACTATGAACAGGATGGAATAGATCCTTTGGGGAACAGCCATTATCTAAAAGTACAGTACAATTAATACTGTTTATATAGACATCTGCCACCGGTTTTATTTTTCTCCTCAACATTTCTAACTTCAGATTGACTTTTCCAAAAGGCTGAGGGCAATTTGGATTATACATGGTATGATGAAAATTCCACTCTGGCAAACTGGTTGAATTCTAGACTAGAACATTGAGACCCATCATTACCAATAAATGCTTAAAGAATTCTAAGCTATGAAAACATTGTCTTCAGGCCAACAATCACTGACGTGCCGATAGTTTTATCCATATGACAAATATGGATAAAAGATAATAATCCATAATCCATAATTCTGAGATAAATATTTAAATTCCAAATGAAAGAATTGGTACAGATATTCTCATCTTTCCTTCTATGGTGACCTATTTGAAGGGAGAGAGGCATAAAAGCTGGAATGATGGACATATTGGCAATATCTTGAACATTATTCTATGTTTGTCTTATATATCTGTCAATCCCTAATGAAACCTCATGAATAGCATGCCATTTCACAGACTTGATGTAATCCACTGCTTTTCTGTCCCTAATAACAGCCTTTTCAGCCATAGATAGCTCATAAGCACTCAAATTGTGATAGCATTCTTGCCATAATTCTCAGTTCAGTTCATAAAAAGCCACTTTGTGCTTTGTTTGTTACAGTTTCCTATCTGTAAAAGAAAGGGACTTCACATTCCGGCTTGAACCGCAGCTGAGAAGATAGTCTCACCATGCTTGAAATAGAGTATGGTATGAAACTTCTTTGATTTGTTAGATATCAGCATTTTTTAAAATATGAATGATATGCTCAATTAGAATTTTGTAAGAATTACAAATAGTGGTTATTGGTTTATTCACTTCCATAAATGATTCAATTTGTGGATTCTTGGCTTCAGCCTGTGTCATTGCCTTATATGCATAGGTTCCTGAGAAATAAACATTGTCGTGAATATTGCACCAGCTGCTATTTTATTTTTTAAATCCAGTTTTATCCCTTTGCTGGACATGGCATCATCCAAGACGTTCTGTCATCCAAAACATGCATTTGTCTACATTGGATCTGAGACTGGATCAACCTATGTCCTATAAACCTCAAGTCATATTCTACCGTGGTGTTCTCCCAGATATTACTGTCATCCCATCCATTGAGATGTCAATACTGTTAGTATGTTCATCATCCATGGAAATAATCTTATAGTTTATGTTAGAAGCAAAAGCAATATCAAACAGCCATAACAACCAAAAACAATATTTACATTAAAAAATGAAAACGGGCAGACTAAAAAAAAAGGAAATTAGAAGAAAAAGAGAAAGTGCAAAAACCAGGAAAAATAGAAAATAAAGAAACGGATAGAGAAAAAGAAAAGAAATATATAAAGAAATAACTTCCTTCTTCATTACAAGTATTAAAAAAAATAGTAACGTCACTTCTTCCCATACCTTTTCTTCTCATATCCATCTCTATAAAGATCCTTAAACTCTTGTAGTTCAGTCCTGATCCATTAAAGGTTATCAAAGGTACCAAAATATCTAGCTCAACCTTGATGAAATAAACCAACTTTATATTCTTTTTCTTTTTAATAATCTGCATCTTCATTATTAAATATATATACAAAACATTCTGTATATAAGAGAAACATTGGTGATGATTCTTAAGACTGTTTTTCAGTGTATCTTCAATATTCAGTAGATCTTCAGTAGATTCCCTTGAGAAGTACTGACATCTCCAAATAATAGTTATCATGATTATAGATTATGGGAATGATCATCCAGCTGACTGGAGGGCACCATCTTAAGGAAAATTGACATGCCTTTTGTTGCTGCTGTTGTTGTTGCTGCTGTTCTAGAACCACAAAGATCTCATTGAAACATCATGATTGTCGTTGCTGTAATATGAATAAGACAAATAATTCATGCAACACTATAATGGGAAGTTAATGCTTTCTTGGATACCTCATTGCCTTTTGATTCTTTGAAAGAATCAGATGCATTTTTGAAGTATATGTGAGTACAACTCATTAGAAATACTGGACAGGGTTTTTAATAGGGGCAAATCCAATGAAATTGCTAAGCAATAATCTACATAAAATGTCAGCAAAGTTTGAATGACTACAATAAAATTCAGATGTAAGTGAAAAGCAAATCAAGGACAAATGTTGCTCCTTATTGATGATCACAGGTAAGGGTGTACTGAATAAGGAGTACATCTATTTTGTTCTTATAACTCCACCACTTTCTTCCCACTCACATATGAACAGTAAGAAAGGTTACTATCCCACTGCCATGTCAATCTGTTTCCCCCATTTAAGTATGAATACTTTCCTGGAGAATCATTCTGAGCAACACAGAATGTCATAGATTCAAGTCATTTTTTCACAGTTCTTCAGACTGGTTATTGTTATCATGAAAACCTGTAAACTGATATTATGACATGTTTTTTTAAATAATAATAATAATAAAAAGAGAGGTTGAGCAAGCTTTTGAAGCAAAATTCAAAATAGTTACTCTGGAATGTTGCTACCGCTACTAGATTTTCCTAGACGAAAAATCTGAACTCTATGTCTGAAAGTGTCAATGAGCTTTGCAAAATTTCTGATTTCAGTTATATTGGCATAATCTAAACTTTTTTAAAAATTGCCTTTTCTAAAGATTTTTGGAGTAGCATCCATTAATTTGAGAAATTATTGTTTTGTGCAGTTGCTAATGAAAAAGGCAAGTGCCAGCCTCAAATCTATTTTATAAGAAAAACATCTCTAACTCCTAACCTGGATTTAATGTTTCCTCAACAAAGCTAGAAGTAGCTGCCTGTAAATCAGGTCAGTAACCTTTTGATATTGGACATTGTCTACAAAAGTTTGGCTTCTCGGCCCTCACTAACCCAGCACAAAAAAAATATAAATCTGGATTTTGTTTGATTTGTCTACAGGGGAAATGTTTATGAAATTAACAAAAAACTAAACAAACAATAGGAGCAAGTACATACTGGCTTTCCTTTGTTTGTTTGTTTGTTTTTACTCTTATGGAGGAAGAATTAGCTCTTTTAAAACATGGCTTATTTTTCCCCCATCCATCTGGTTGCAGTTAGTAGGGAGATATAATTTTCAAAACTGATCACTTATGGGTAGACCATGCAATTAAAGTATTTGAAAAACAAACAGCTCTAAACCACTGATTGTTGAGAGTGCGGCTTTGCACATGATGGCCCATTTTCCATGAAGAAAGCATCAGTTTCTAGCCAGGACTGCCTTTTGAGAAGTATATATAAAAAGTCAGATTTTAACAGAAGCCAAATCTAGGCAGAGATAAAGATGAAAACACTGATTTGTTGTTGTTATTTTAAATCAATACATTGTACTTCCCCCCCTAATGGATAACAAGGGTGATATACAATAAAACACTAGAGTAAAACTAAGGGACACAAAAATAAAATTTATAGAACAAAACTTGAAAATGACATTACAACTAGAGAGTAACCAGATATGGCAGTTTCATTTAAGAGGAGCATGAAAATGAATGATCAAATCAATGAAGGTAGATGGATTTCCATAATAACACATTATATATAGCGGATCTCTTTAGGACTATGAACCTCCCCTATGCCTTCCTATAGGCCTCCCTTATGCCTGAAGAGAAATGTTTTCAATCAGTGTGTGTTACCTGTTCTAACCAATGCCTGTGAAACATGGACACTAACCTCACAATTGATACAAAAGCTACAAGTGGTGCCAGGAGCCATGGAAAGATACATGCTCGGGGTTACAGGACAAGATAGAAAACTGCACATGGATTAGAGAACAAACAAAAGTATATGATATCATCAAGAGAGCAAAAGAATTGAAATGGAAATCGACTGGTCACATAGCAAGAAGGACTGATGGCAGGCGGACCAAGGCAGTCATGGAGTGGATTCCACTTGATAAAAAGCATCCATTAAGAAGACCTATTTATTTATTTATTTATTATTCAAACTTCTATACCACCCCTCTACCGACCTAAAACAAGATGAATCGACGACATTAGCAGGTATTGCGGGCCCAATTGGCAAAAGAAAGGTGAGGATCGCATGGGTTGGAAACATGCGGAAGAGGCCTTCATCCTGCAGTGGATAGACAGTGGTTAGAACGACAATGGCAGATCAGATCACTTGTTTTTTGTGTGCAATATTATGATCAACAGTAGCTCTCTTGAATTTCAGAGATCTTTCCTATTCTGGTAAATGTAGCAAAATTTGAAATTTGTCCCTGATTCTTCTTCATGTCAAACATATACTCTACCTTTCTCAAATGATAATGGCCAACATGTTTATATCCTAAAGTTCATTAGTTGATCTTTCTTTAACTGGCCTCCAATCAGCTAGTAATTTCATATCACTATGATGAAGCAGCACATGAAGAATCAATTTCAGGAAATAAATTGCTGAATTATTATTTTAAAGATCCAAACTACAAGCTCTAGAGAAAAACTTAATCATATACATTTCTCTCCCCGTCCCTTAGGATTCAGGAGGAATAAATTCAGATATAGATGGCATTCCTCTTTATGGAATTATCACAATGCTTCTACCCTATTAGAACTGAGACATGACAAAGATGAGCAGAAAAGTCCAATGAAGAGAACTGGAATGAAATTATCAGATTCTGCTTTCTTTATCTGATATCTTCTTGTTCTTTTCCCAGGTCTGGGAGATGCTGTCAATTGCTTTTCTTCATCTTGTGTGTGTTTGTGGGGTGGGGTGGGTATAGGTGAGGGGGGATTATGGTTGTTCCAGGATCTTTTCTTCCCCTCTCCCCCAAAAGCAATCATCATGGCCTGCTCCTGGCATCTTTCTCTAGAATTAGTTTTAAAATAATTCCTCTTCTCCATCATTATGTAGCACTGTTCTAGCAACTGAGAAAATGACTTGGTTGCAGAATTGCTGGCCCATTTTCCTTATAGCTAACAGGAGACAGAAAATGCAATAAAATAAAGAGGATTTGATGACTTCATACCTTTCCATATGGAGCGACTGCTCAAATTAGACAGTAAAGAAGCAACACGTTACTTTCTTATAGAGAAAAAGTTAGGATGACATTTGCGGTCACTACTGATAAAGGTGTTGGAAAGATCCTGCAGCCATGCTTGGCATGCTTCCCCTACCATGTACCTTCTTTCAAATCTAATAGTATATTAGTATTATATAAAGAAACTTGGAAGTCTGCTTGCAGAAAGATAACTTCCAAAACCAAGACAGAATGGGACCAGATTTGATAGATAAGCATGAGAGCTGTGGGGAAAAAAGATCTCTCCAAGTTTATCTATCGTATCGGTACAGCAGAAACAGTTGGAGAATGGCTCAAAATGTTGCAGCTTGTTGCATTGCAACCCTCTCTCTTTCTCCTGGTTAGTCTGTTTAGGAAATTCTGGAAGTTGAAGTCCACACCTTTTAAAGTTGTCAGAGTTGAGAAACACTGATCTAATTTCTTACTCCTTGCTTATTTACTCTCATTCTCTACTATCTTCCTGCAAAGCTCATTTCCAGGCATTTCCATGTACATGTAGGCACACAGACATACATGCTCTAAAACCTCGACTAGGGGAAATTAAAAATAAAAGTGCATGTTATTGTGTACTGTGAGGAGTGGGGGACAATCAGAGACTGGAGCCCAGATAAGAATAACGGTTTATGCTAGCATCACATGTGAACTGAAACGCAAGGCAATTCCTAATGCCCGCTTATAAGGAGTTCAACTTTCCCACCCTTGCATGGCCAGTTCCATAACAATCCAGAGCGCTCCTGTGCAATGTCCATATTGGTGAGCACAGATCAAGTTGCCTGAGCCAATCAGTGCCTGTGAGTTTCCCACGCTTCCCGTAGGGGACACAACATCCCTTCCCCTACCCAGGGACAGTGGCCCGAGTGATCTCAGTGAGCCATGAAGTCCTGGTACTGCCAGTTGGGCCATCTCAGGATGCTCTGCGATCTCTGTGGTCCAGACTGCGGCTGTCTCTCGTGCTGCACCTCTTTGAATTGCCAGGGCTCCTCGTGCGCTGGCTCTGGGGTCCAGTGGTGCCCTCGATGGTCCCGGATGCTCGCTGTCTTGCGTCGTCCCACAGCTCCTGCTTACTCCACGGAGGCTCATCTGGCAGGTCGTCCTCCCACTCGATGTCCGAGTTGGCCTCTCCAAAGTCAGACCCGGGCTCCGGAAATGCCATGATCCTGCTTCTAGGGCCAAGTGGCTGCACGTCAGTTGTATCACCTTGCAGCCCTGCTCCCCACCAGTGCCTCAGCTGGTCCACGTGGTGCCATATCAGGGATCCATCCTCCAACAAGACCTGATACATCACCATACCTTGGACCCGGATCACCATCGCGGGGCCCCTGGTGCCCCACCATTGTAGTTCCAGACCCAGACTGGATTGTGGGGCCACAATACTCTCAGGACCCTGCATTGTGACCTCACTGTTCTGGGAGCGCGATCAGGATGCACCCTATCTATTTCTGTGGTGAGGCACTTTCCCCACCTTAGTTCATGGCCATGCAGGGGGTTGTGTGTTGGCACAGCAGGAAATTTGCTACCTTGCGGTGCCAATCCCCCCTCCAGTTTTTTAAGTGCGTTTTTTGTAGTGTGCATCATTACTTCAGCTTGCCTGTTGGATGCTGGGTGGAATGCAGGGATGTGATGTGCCAGATCAAGTTTTCTTCGACAAAGTCCCTGAATTCTTCCCCCATGAATTGCGGCCTGTTATCCAAGATGATTGTGTCTGGTAGGCCGTGGGTGGTGAAGAGTGTCCATAATTCTCGGATCATTTTGGCTGTCATCACGTTCGGCATGGGTGCTACCTTCCAGACACTTGAAGTAGCTGTCAACTTGGCTGTCGACGTAGCGGCTGCCTTCCTTCCTCAACACACCACAGTGATGTGTTCTCGCTTTCTGCAAGCCTGGCGGTCAACTGTGCAGAATCGGCAGGTCGCTCTTGCATGAGGGCCTCCACAGACCCCCACTGGCTTGGCCTTGGGTCGGCCCCCATGCAGACGATTGCCCTCCTCGACAGTGTCATCCTTGTCAGCCTTGTTGACTGGCTTGGGGGCCGCGGCGGTGTAGTGAACGGTTGCTGTCTGAGGTTCCATCGACATTGGTCGCATGGTCTTCACGGCTCACCCAGCTGCCTCATGGGCCATCACCTCCCTCAGGGCATCCTTGAACGAGATGTTGCCCCTTGTAAATAGCTTCTGTTGGATCTCTTGGTCTTGGAGGCCGCAGATAAGGCAATCCCGCAGTTGCACCTCAAGGTTCTGAAACTCGCACGTCCGAGCCGCATGTCACAATGCAGCTATGAACTCAGCTGCCGACTCCCCAGGGTGCTGATCCCTTTTGCCGAACGCGTGTCACCATTTGATGACTGACAGCATTGTCGTGAAATGTTCTTCCAGCCACTGCCTGTGTTGTACTGTGGGGGAGTGGGGATTGGAGCCCAGATAAGAAAAACAGTTTATTCTAACATTACGTGTGAACCGAGATGCAAGGCAATTCCTAGTGCCCGCTTATAAGGAGTTCAACTTTCCCGCCCTTGCACGGGCAGTTCCATAACAGTCTGGAGCCCTTCTGCATGATGTCCGTATTGGTGGGCATGGATCGAGTCACCTGAGCCAATCAGTGCCTGCACATTTCCCGCACTGCCCGCATGGGACACAACACACATGATCTTAACCTTTTAAAACTTCTTTTAAAAACTAACAGCTAAAAATCCCTGATTGACAGGAACAGGATTTTTTAACTTAGACAATAAAATATACTGTATTGTACTGATGATCGTCTTGTCCCTAGGCTTTAAACTGCTACAAGTCTCCTCCAATTTAAGTAGGGCAGAATGATTCTTAATTCACTTTAAAAGATCCAGGCCAAAAAGCCCTGCCTGTTTGGGTCATATCCAAGAGTAATACAGAGTTCTAGAAGATATATCAAGCAGAAGATATTTCAGTAGGGAAAATCTCGCTTCTTATGTATTTGCAGTTGTAAATAGCCAGCTCTGGAATTTCTTGTGGTGGATTCCAAAGCATCTTTAGAATACAGAATTTATTGCAGAGCTATGCTTGAATGTCTTCCTTTGGATATAGATAAAAGGTGGAAAAATACCATATAAAACTAACACAATGAAGAAATATTTGGACAGGCCAAATGGGTTTCCATAAAGTCTGAAACCTATACTGTACTACTGTTTGGAGCTTAGGCTGACCATAGCTCTGGTGCCAAAATCAGACAGCTATAGTTTCTTCTTATTTGCTAGTAGGTCATATGGCAACAGCGAGGATAATAAAATCTTATTTAGAATGAAGGCACTACTTTGGATTACTTTTACTTTGAGGTAACTACATTTGGCCTCTCATTGGCTCTCTGGAATGTTGTTGATACTAAGAGAAGGTATTTTTCAAAGAAAAAAAATTATGCTGAAGCTGCAACCAACTGGGATCACCACAAAGCTTTATGTAGGCATTGCCTAAATGGTTTGCGTGGTGTCATAACTTTTCTCTGCAGCAATCCCTACAGAAAACATCCAAAAAGCAGGAGCACATTTTGCAGGGGAAGAAAATAACCACATTACCCTGCCTTCTTCCATTTTGGCTCAACCTTAGTAACCCAGAGCTAACCGATATTACCTTGGCACTTGGCAAATCTCAACCACAATCTGCCAGAGTGAAGCAATTTGAAATTTGGCAAATTGAATGCAAGAGTTCATTTTGGGCTTAGAGGAGGCCAACCAAGACATTTTGCTACTTTGAGGTAGAATAGAAATGGCATTTGCTTCCTCCATTCAGACTTCACTATGTCCAAGACTGACTTTTTTTTGTCCTTTTGAAGGAGAAAATGCCACAAATATCTCCCTTGGAAAATAAAAACAGAGCTTGTACTTATCTAACCATTTGCTCCTTTTTCATGACACTCAAAATCAGGGGGCCTGAGGCAATTTCTTCCCTCTGCCTAATAGCAGAGTAGTTCTGGCTTTAAGGGACATGGAAAATTCAATCTTGATAAATACAGATATGAGATTAGCTGGAATTGTAGACTGCAAGTCTGCAGATAGCTCTTCAATTTTACATAATGCAACACTCTGCACCTTTTTTGAGAGAAAAATGTACATGTAAAAAATCTTTTGAAAGAAAATCCATATCTTTATGAATGTGGAAAGAAAAAAGTTACTTATTACAATTTTGAGGTAATTTTTTAATAAAAAATCGCATTATTATGAATGTGAAATAGAATTATGGGTAATTTGTAAAAACAATGCCTTCTCTTAGTTGAAGACTAACAGGTCCCTCTCAAGAATGGCCATTTGGGATCTAGACTTGCCATATCAGTATTGAACCAGGCCTCTTGCAACAATAAATTGAGAAGATCCCAAACAGAAAGGAAAATTCCTCTGAAAACCAATGCAATGTAATAGTTAAAACTCAGAATTAGGAGTAAGGAGAATCTGGTTAATTTGGTTAAGCTTAACTTGGTAAACTTAACTTGGATTAAATATATGAATGATAGTTTCCATTATATAGCTCTGTCGTGTTGCTGTATAACTTATTATAACTTCTTATAACTTATTTTTAGTCTTCCAGTATATATTCAATGGAGATAAACACTGCCACTTTTCAGACACCAGTAATCTACAGCTGCAGAACTCCCATTAAGAAATCCCAAACACCAAGGCAACGAACCTCCTCAGTTTCCATCATTCCTCTCATTTCCAACTCTGGCAACATGTTTCTGAGAAAGAGGCCTAGCCTGACTCCAAAAGATCAGTGTTATCCAATATTACCAGTGTACAGTGCACAATGAACCCTCAGCAGCAGCAGATCTTGAACTCTGAGATTCAGAAGTGGCCTGAAAGTGAAATGCATGATGGCCCAGGGCAAAGCAAAATTTAAAATGAGGAAGCTTCTGATCGGTACCCAATATCAGAAGAATCCAGTTGGATGAGATGATGATCTTCTGTGTGAAAGAGAATGTGAAAGATGGTGGCACTAGCAGAATAGGGGCACAGACTGCCTATCATATCCCTAAAAGCTTCCTGTGACAAAATAACTGTCCTCCGGGCTGCAACTGAGGCTTTCCTTCTTATATAATTGTCTGTGAAATTGCACCCCATACGGTTAAGATATTAAATAGGATAGCATTACACTCCTTAATCCACAGCTGAGACAAAGCACAGATCAGGAGTAATCCACTTGACAACATAGTGCTGACTGTCTGATGTGGGAGATGTCAATTAGCCTTTAAGTGGAAACATACTTTTGCAAGTTAGTAAAATGTGACATCCACTTTTTTAAAGCTTAGCCTCTCCCCAACCCTCCTCCCCTTCCACCCAACTTTCTTTCACTTGTTGAAAAAATAAAAACTAAACATTATGACAGACTCGCCAACCCTGTATTTCATACAGCCAGAAGTGAAGTGTGGACCTACGGTTTCATTTTGGTCCTGTACCCATTGTTCAATGCTAATTGGGTATCTATTTCTTTGTTAAATATATTGAACCATGCAGATGGATTTCAGAAAACCTCTTCTGGTGTCTGCCATGACCATTTTTGCTCAAAGCACTCAGCCACATTGTGGTTTGGTTTAAATCAGGGAAAAGGTGAGGTAAAAGGTCCATTAGTCACAATTCCCAATAATGGTAGTTCTTTTTTAAGCAATGATTACCATGGTTTAGCATGTCTTCTTGTTAGTTTATAGTTAAAGAGTGATTTGCACCCAGAAAAAAACATGGCGTACAAAATGGCTGTGAGGTAAAGCTACCTCCGCAATATCTCTACCGCTCCACTTTTATTTTTCATCCACAAGGGATGGATGAAAGGTTTTTCACATTTGAATGTAAGCTTACTTAAGTGAACATCTTGAACTTGTAAGTGAGGTGATCAGACCTCGTTTGCTGTAGATCCTCGCAAGGATGCACCTAAGACTAGGCGGGTCAGAGGCTACCAATAAAAGTCAGACACCATGATGTAGAAACGCAGCAACTAC
>JANHFO010001941.1:766976-792021 GCA_032468095.1 Pareas carinatus | reverse complement strand
ATTTAATTTCTTTTTAAACTGTTTTTAATTTATATGGTATTGTATTTATATTTGTATTTTAATGTTGCCTGTAAGCCTCCCTGAGTCCCCTTGGGGAGAAGGGCGGGATATAAATATTAATAAACTTAAACTTAAAAAAATCTTTAGCAGCAAAACCATGGGGGGTATGTTTTCTTCTGTCACCTCATTCTAGGTCACCAAAATGTTGAGATTTTGAAAATAGAATAGAATAGATAGAATAGAATTTATTTATTCGTCAAGTGTGTCTGGACACACAAGGAATTTTTATCTGGTGTAAATGCTCAATACTTACATAAAGGCTACAATTAACAAACTGTGGTTATAAACATAAGGCTATAATTGACAAGCAACGGTTACAATCCTAAGATACATTCATTATCCTAAAGTAAATTCATCATGGCATGTACATACTAGGTACATTTATAATCATAAAGTATATTCATCATGCCGTCATGTTATGAAGTACAATCATCATGTCACAAAGCATTTCATCATGTCACATATCAAACCATTTGTGGCAAACCATGTCACAATGTAGTCCATTTTCAAGCTTGACCTTCTTTCCCCCAGTTTTTCTGTCCACACTAGATGTTGTTCCATTTTGTTTAGTTTTGGGAGAGTTATCCTATTGAAACTCCTGGATCATTTCAGAGCTGCTCATTCCTTCTTTTATCTAACTGATTAGAGAAGTGACCGTTTGCGTATCACTGGAAATATAAGGTGTAGCCATATGAAAAAGTAAGGTGCTTCGCTTTGAGCATACTGGTCGAGAAATTCTTCCCATTGTTAACCAATGGCTTTTGATGCAAATTTGGAAGGGGGCAGGGTCAAATTACAAAATACTTTCTAGGTTCATAGCACCCTTAGTGGTTTCCAAATTCTGTGGAATTCACTAACCATTCCAGTAAATATATATGATGTATCTGGGGAAAACATGGATTAAGTCACTTTGGCAGTGCTAGCTTCAAAATAATTTAATAATCAATTCCTTATTTTTAAAGAGGAGGAGATGACTACTCTCACCAAATCACAAGCAAAAGTTGAAAGGACATACCTGTATGATGATACCTCATGACATCCCATATTTGGGCTTGAGCAAGGAAGATAGGAAAGGCAATGCACACATTGAAATTTTAAAGGTTCCACTGTTTCGATGTGGATTGGCAATCCAATTCACATGAAGGGAATGCTTGTGTTTGACCTGCACCACAAACCTTTCAAAATGATATGTACTCTCTACTGCTTTGGATTGGAGGAGGCAGAGTAATCAGTATCAAAGCTTAGTAATACACCCTGACTGATTTGCACAGAGTGTGAAAGTGCTGCAACATGAATTATGAGAAATTCCCCCCAGGCAGCCTCTTAGTTAAAAGCTCTTCTTTCTTTCAAATCCTATCTCTGTCCCTCTGTCAGCCTAGATTTTAAGCATCTAGTTTCACCACTGGGGCTGCCTCGCTAATCTTCCCTGACTTACATAGGCCAAGACATTTTTCTTCAATATCTTGTCAGAAATCTATGCTTGGTGGTATCTAAAGAAGAGTTCTTTAGACAGAAACACCTGCTAGCTTTCAGGGAAGAAGAATCACATACAAAAAACCTGATGATTGCAATGATAGCACAAAAAGATGGTCATTATAAAAAAACTACAGCAGCTTTGATTGGGCCAGGGACAACATATACTACAGTATGATGGCTCTAAGTTTTCTGCGCAACGCAACTTGTTAACAGAAAACATAGTACAAGGTATGTATGTATGTATGTGTGTATGTGTGTATGTATATATGTATGTATTCATTCATTCATTCATTCATTCATTCATTCATTCATTCATTCATTCATTCGGCCACTCAACTCACTCAAGGTGATTTGGGGCAGCTTATAGAAATAAAACCCTTTATACAATAAACTCCCAGCTAATATAAATTAGACAAAACTATTTCTGTTTTAAGTATGAATAGCTACATATGAAAATATGAACATATGCTTGCAATGTGTTAGCAGCAAGGTCTTGTTGCTAGCAATAAGATGGTGCAGTGATTGGAATGCAGTATTTCAGGCTAAGTCTGCCCACTGCCAGGAGTTCAATTCTGACTGGCTCAAGGTTGACTCAACTTTCCACCTTCCAAGATCAGTAAAATGAGGACCCAGATTGTTGACTCTGTAAACCACTTAGAGAGGACTGTAAAGCACTATGAAGCAGTATATAAGTCTAAGTGCTTTTGCTATTGCTACTGATTCGGTTTGGCTAATAAAACATACTGCCATATATTACAGCAGTATTTTTCAAACTTGACAACTTTATGTTGTGTGGGCTTCAGTTCCCAGAATTCCCTAGTCAGCATGCTTCCAGGGAATTCTGGGAGTTGCACTCCATACATTTTAAGTTGCCAAGTTTGAAAAAAAAAAACCACTGTTTTTCAGTCTCCATGGCTCACCCTTCCACTTGGAGAAAGCATATTATTGTATCTTCTATATGGACATGTACAAAAAAGGAAGCATGCTTGTAGATTTTGGAAGAAGAGAATAGTTCCTATTGTGTATGCTATGAACATCTTCTGTATGTGGAGGATTAATTTACGGGCATATCACAAATGGCATGTCTAGTATGCTCCTCCGTACTGTAAGAGAGAATTCCTAGGACAAGTTCAGCTTGTCATGAAATTAGTGCCCAAGGGACTGTTCTATTTTCCAGCAAGAGAGTTAGCCCTAGCTCTAGCCTATCCTTTGAAAAACAGAATTTGCTTTTATTGAAAGTAAAATTAAAAGAAATACTCACTTTTCATTTTAAATAGACTGATTATGACTTCCAACATTTGCATGCAGTTGACCACAGACAATACGTAAGTAATTAGCTTGTCCTTCCACGTTTCCTGCTAATTCTTTAATATTCAAAAGAGCAAGTAGCCCAACTCTTCAGGGGCAAGAACTGTGAATTGTTTAAAATTTGTGTTTTTTAGGATAAAACTTTCTCAAAAAGCTCCAACATAGTTGGATGAAAATACCATCAAATATTCCCTTGCAGCCATTTCCATTTTCAGTATTTTGTTAACTATACAGTTCAAAAGTTTTCACATATCTGGCAGTATAAGCAGCTGTTCTTGTAACTGAGAGCATGCCTTGTAATACTTCAGTTCCATCTGCTAACTCGATTACCCCCTGCAACTAGAAAAATTAATCATTGATGTCTCAAGTTGGCCAAATGTTTGCAGCCTGCTGCAAAAAGAAAAAAAAAAGAGAAACCTAGTAAAGCATTAATCTTGCTCCACTCTCCTCTAATTTAGACAAGTCTTACTAGTCCCAAGGCCAAAATTCAGTTGTTTCCTTCTTTTATCGATTGAATCAACCTAAAATGGACTTTCTTCCACATTGGCTTAATCAAACTCAGCCTCCATAGACTTCAGAGTACAGATGGATTCTCTGTTCTGCTGTAACCATGATCTGGTAACAGAGAGAAGACAAGACTGCAGAGTTTCCAAATGAATGGATTCCTTTGTTGATATATTAAAAAAAGTTGAGCAGAATTTGAGTTAGTGTATACTTAGGTGGTAACTACAATGAAGTCCCAAAGATTGTCCAGTAAACAACTGACAAACCACTTCTACATGGACTTCTTGGAGTTGAGTTTAATTCAGGAGACATTTCATCTTACCATTTTATTGAGGTGAACAAGGAGTCAATGAATTGTTTCAGCATTGAAGACAAACTCAGTATGGGAGTGTGGTGACTGGAGAACAGGTTTTCACCTTCTAGGTTATTTCAGTAAAACCAGAAAGTCAAAAGACAATAACAACTAGAAAATAAGTGCCAACTGTGTTTCAAAACATCACAGTGGAAGCAAGAATTGTATTCGGACAACGTTGGAAGAAAGAAGATACACCACATGAAGAAGAGGCGATAAGGAAAATATTAGACTGTGCAGGAATGGACAGAATAACTATGAGATTAAAAAAAAGAAGAAACAGAATATTTTCAAATATGGACATTGTTTTATAAATGGCTCAAAGAAAAAATGAAGGAGTAGAAACAAACTATTAGTGATAGTGGAGTCTTATAATAATATTTTAATTGAATGTATACCCAAACAATCGATCCATGATGAAATTTTTTTTATTTTTAATATTTTAATTTAAATTATTAATAAAACATATATAAAAAAACATCACAGTGGTCTAGGTGTTAGTTCACAGAAGCAAGATCACAAAAATATGACTTCTGCCATTTTATGCTGGTCATTCTTCATTATGCTGTTGGGGGATGGACCTTCATCTTTCTGCGTCATAAATGGAATCCGCCATTTCTCAGAGGTCTCTATGAGGGCATAGAGATTCCTTTTATCTGAAGATAAAGTAAGTAAGTGACTTTCCAGCATACCCCCTTGATTTGTACTCAAAAGGGACAGAGACTTGGTTGTCCCAGTTTTTTTTACGTCTTTCAATCTCCAACTGTTGCACTGTAAACTTCCTAGATTCTGTTGTTATTTCAAATTCAAGCATATGTTTCCATAACAAATGGACAAGGAACAGCTGGGGAAAAAAACAGGATTATTTTTTCTTTTCTCATTTTCTGACAGCTCAGAAGTCAGAACAGAAGTCAAAATGAGGTCCAATGATTCTTTGTTACTTGAAAGCATTAGGGAGCAAGGAAAAAGAGGAAAAGGACTTTGTGCCAGCTCTCCCCTCCTAATATAATCATTATGGGTAATGGCTTCCAGATCTTTTCAATCTGTTTCTTATTGCTTTGCGCTGATCTCTTCTTCCATGCAGTGAACCTGTCAAGGTTTAGGCCTCTCTCAATTGCACTTTATTCCTCCCTTGGAAACTAATGCAAGAAGATGGTTTCAGCTAAACTGATTAAAGGCTGTTTAGTTCCCATTACACTCTAGCAGTATTCCTAAAAAGATGTGTCTGCTAGAGGTGTGTGCAGACTGGTATCAGTCCAAACCACCAAAACAATCCAACTGGACAATGCTAATTGATTCAGAGGATTGAATTGACTCAATGCATCAATTCAAACCCCTTTTAAATAGAATGTCCAGCTTGCATTGTACAACCCTACTATCTCATAGTTCAGTCATTCTCTGATGGTTTTATTTATATGAACTTGCCACCTCCTTCTTCACTTACTCAATTGTAAAAGTAGACCCACAGATGACATTTCTTGCAGGGCCTTAAAGATTTCTGGAAAACATAGAAGGCAGATTCTATTTTAACTCACTGTGGAAAAATATACTTCCAACATTTTGGAAATGAAAACAAAAACATGTTTTTAATATTTCTTCCTAGACTTCCTATGTTGCATCCTAAAACCACTAATTATAATAACCTTTCTACAGTCCCCTTAACATATACAGCTCTACTGATTAAAAGGCCCTATGGAATTTCCCTCATTAGCAAATGTAGGGGTGAGAATGTAGAAAAAGATGGGGGAAATGGAAAATATCAAAAGATTGCAAAGTTAAAATGTTTTCCCTTTTAACAAGTGATTAATAAGGTAGGATTATCAAACACTAGTTTGGACACACTCATAGCAATGTGACTCTATAAAATTACAGGTAATCCTTGATTTACAGCAGTTCATTTAGCGACCATTTAAAGTTACAGCGACACTGAAAAAGTGACTTATGACCGTTTTTCAGTTATAATCTTTGCAGCATCCCCAGGATCATGTGATCAAAATTCTGATGCTTGGCAACTGGTTCATACTTATGACGGTTGCTGTGTGCAAGAGTCATGTGATCCCCTTTTTCAACCATCTGACAAGCAAAGTCAATGGGAGAAGCCAGATTCACTTAACAACCAGATTACTAACTTAACGGAAATTTGGGACTCAATTATAGTTGTAAGTCAAGGACTGCCTGCATTAAATTTATTTTAAATGTATACATTGAATTATATAATTAATTATTACATTATATAATAATTATATTTTTTAAAGAAACACGCATCCCATCAGAATCTGAAAATGTTCATTGTTTCAGGAGCAGCACAATTTCAAAGCATTTTCATAATATATACAATGGTTTTTCCCCTGACCTTACCCCATTGTTATATACCACTATTAATGCCACCACTTCACAAGGCCGCCCCTGAGGGTGTAAAAATCACCCTGCCAACCATCCCCTCAAATTTGGCTCTGTGTGTGTGTGTGTGTATGTGTGTGTGTGTGTGTGTGTGTGTGTACAAGAAGTCAGCCTGAATCCCCTCTGCTTCCTTTCCCATCCCACCTGCTCATCTCCTCTGTTTCAACTTTGTAGCCACAGCCATTGATTCTGTAACAAACTGTCATCCTGGGTTGCTCTCGATGCCAATAAAATGTAGGAGAAACAGGGGGAGAGTCGGGAGTTAAAAATAGAGAGAAAAACACAGTTGTCCTATATGCTGTTGCCAACAGTCATAACAAACCTCCCCGGCACGAGAAAAACACAGTGTGCACCACTGCCCAGTGCTGTTTGTTGGTGTGCACCAGAAGCCAGATAGAGGTCTGTGTTCCACCCAGAAGTGTATAACTTGCGGATACCCTGAGGAAGGAGTTGAACTCTGAAGAATGACTTGCAACAAATTCAAAGAATGCTCACAAGACTAAAACAGAATCAAAGTAAGGGTGGGTGGCCAGGATCCTTTTTTTCTCTCTCTTTAACTCAGGATTATCTCTGATAATTGTATAAAGAGAGCAGAGCATATGCTGCAGCTGTTTGTATTCGTAGTTGCTGAGTTCTATTTATTTACTGGTGTTCCTTCTTTGATTCACATGGATCTGAAGGCTCATGTGGTCACTGCTTGATCTTCCACTCTTTATAACCTAGTATCCTTTCTCTACAGAAAGGAAAGGTTTTCTTTGGAATATTTTTGTGAAGCACATAATAGAGGTTCAGTTAGCAAATTTCCAATAATCCAAAGACACGAATCTTCGCTTCTTCTTCCTTCAAAAAATTTGCCAAATTGGTTTCTCTCTCATTTTCATCTGTACTTCTCCCTTTCCCATTACCCCAGTCTTAATCTCTGGTAATCTTAACTTCACAACACTGTTAAAATACCTAGTAGAAATATATCATTATTACCCTTCTCATCTTTCTTATTATTTGCTACCTATTACCTATTCTCTTATTTGTATGACGCTAACTGTTGCTTACATCTTAAAATATATAATAGTTGTGTTCTTTAGTATTCTAGATTGACATTTAGAGTGATCACTAGTATTCTATGATTGTTTAATATAGACTGTCTCAAAGCTATTTTAAAAAAATTGTATGACATGATGAATGTGTCTTGTGACATGGTTTGCCACAAATGTTTTGATATGATGAAATGCTTTGTGACATGATGATTGTACTTTGTAATATGATGGCATGGTGAATATACATTACGATTATGAATGCAGCTAATACGTACACAACATGAAGAGTGTTCTTTATGATAATGAATGTATCATTGGATTGTAGCCATAATTTGTCAATTATAGCCTTATGATTGTAAACACAGTTTGTCAATTGTAGCCTGTATGTAAGTATTGAACATTTACACCGGAGAAAAATTCTTTGTGTGTCCAGACACACTTGGCCAATCAAAATTCTATTGTATTCTATTCAAGTCACCACAATTTTGAGGAATCTTCCGTTGCTCTCCTGTCTCCCCACAACTACAGCTCTATCTCAATTACCTGACCTTTACCCCAGCCTAATTACTGTATTTTCCCCATATTCTTCTAAGTTTAAACTGTTCTAAGAAACTGGCTAGGCTAGCTAGACATCTGCTTGATCAAAGAATCTGTATTAGGATGAACTGTAGCCCCAAGCAGGAATTTTCTTTCATGCATTCAAGTATTGTAATGCACAGCTACATAAGAAAATACAACTACATGGAGATAAATATGGAAATAAACCCATATCAGATTTTCTACTTCAATAGGGATGATGGCAACTGGAAAGACGTAAATGATGCCATTTGTCTCCATTGCTTTACTGAATAGGAGAATAATAACACAGACCAATTAATAATTAGATTAACGTTTTCTTAATATTTGGATAAAAGCTGACATGTAACCACAAGGTTGTAAGTAGGGCAGGAAGAAAAGATTATTTCGTTTAATATAACTAACTCTGTTTGAAGAACATTCAACATCTTAGCAATATATATATTTTAAAAAATTAAGAGCACAGGCAAACAGAAGACCAAAAGAACTTGATCATCTTCCTATCCTAAGCCCTGGGTTTATGGAAGGTGAATAATGTAGGAGCAGTATGAATATCTGGTTGGATGTCATTCCAGGAGGCATTTAACGATTTTCCTCAGCATGATTGCCTTCTAACAAGGTTGACACTAGATTTGAATTCTTCTTTCTCCCAAAAAGTGATCATCTACTTTAACCCTTGACAAAAATCAAGTGGGTGAAGCAGAAGAAAACAGCAGCATTGTGATCAGCTCTGTCAGGGCTTTGAGAGACCACTTGAATTTTTTTACCTTTTCTGCGATGTGGTACCACTGCAATTTCACAGAATAGTTAAGGTATTGGTGTGAAGGTAAGAAGAACCATGTTCAAGCACTCTTAGTCCCAGAGTTCACATTTTGACTCTGGGCTGGTATTTTTGTGGATTACTCATCCTCACATGGCTGTTGTGAGAGAAAATATGTGTTGTGTTATGTTGCTTGTATTGTGTTGTTTCTCTTTTGGGAAAAAAGTTTATATGTATGTTTACGTATATATGTGTGGTTTGTGCGTGTGTGTGTGTATACATACATATATTATAAATTTGATGAATAAATATATGTGAATAGGGCCTCTGAACTGCTTAATACAGGGGACCTAAGATAGGAAAAGGTTGCTATGGTGAGGATAAACTCAAATATATTGCTTTGAACTCTCTGAGAAAAGGTTCAGAATTTTATTACCATAACTTCTGTAGCATTTGGAGGCTGCAAAAATAATTTAAAAGTGTGGTTTCTGAATGCAAAAAGTAAGATCTGCTTTTAATTTAGAGCCACATATATGAAATATATAATTCTGGCTTCCAGTTAAAAGATAAAAATAAATGTCACAATTGTTTTTCTTTATAGATACTCTACTGTGTAAGGATAAACTGGCTCTGGCACTGATAATGTTACCTAGTTGGGTAATGAAATATCTGCAAGCAAACAAACAACACTAGAGAGCATCATTAACCATCCTTCCCTGAAAAACAACAACATTGAGCTAGATGTCAACAATAACCCCAGTCAAATTTAAGGCTAATTCCTAAATTAGATACCAAGTCTACTCTCACATGCATCAAAGGCAAGCAATTCCATTACAAAAACATTTTCCAGGATGTTCTTATGCCTGGAACTGGTTGAAGCTGACCAACTAGGGAATTGATGGAGGAGAAACCAAGACGAAATTAAAATATGGCATAGGTAAAAAGTTGCTGTAGGGAAAAGAGAAGCCAGTAAAAAGCCAAAAATTCTTCAAGGCATGGCTCATTTCCCTCTTCCTCAAACTTCCTGCCTGAGACACACACAGTTTGGCTTATGCTTTATGGAAGAGCATTTCCATGTACCGCAAGAGAACTCTTTGGCTATTGTCCCCGGCCTCTGATTTTCTCCCTCACTTGTCTCTCTGACTACATTGATTTGTGTGTATGGAGCGAAACCTGTATTCATATCCTTTTTTCCATGTGCAAGAGAGATTCTGTTCTCTGCCTTTTCACATGTTTGATATTATGGGACTTGCATGTATCTTGGAAAGCAATTAAATATATATGCTAATCAGGAAAGAGTGATGTTAATTTAATAATACTTCCTTTAGAGCTGTGGCAACTTCCCTTGGGTGAAACCCCACATCTTGTCCTGCCTCCAAAATGCCCTTTCCTCCAGATGTCAAGGAATTATGGCCCCTTGGCTTCTCCTCCATCAATCTTTTCCCAATGAATGGGAATCACTTGGTTTTCTTTTTCTCTCCTCAACAAGAAAAGCTAATTTAATAAGGTGAAAAGAAATCACAGAAAGACGCTCTGGTGACCTCATGGTTTTGGAGTTACTCCCATTGACTAGTTGGTAAAATGCTGACTAGTGCAAGAAGATGGGGTTGGTTTTTGAACTCTCTGTGTCAGGGCAAAATGGTCGTGACCATTACTAATGAAAAGTTGGTAGTCGCCATGATGAACCCTTTGAGTATCTCTACGATAATTTCCCATATGGAAAATGTGATCATCTACTTGATTCTCTATTCATTTTTAAAGCCTTCTTCCAATAGAGGAACATATAAATATATGTTAAAAACTTGTTATGTTTCTTAAATAAAACATGCTGAAACGAGTCATAGACTTCAAATTCCTCTGCAGATATCAGGGCACATTTGAGAGATATGCATACTAAGCATAGATAGGCCCTACCCACACGTTAGGCAAGAGAATGCCCTGCTATAAAATTAAGTCTTCACCTTAACTACTATATATTTGAAACCTCCAGAAAAACACCAACCTCTTACACTCCTCCTTTATTTGCAACCGCTGTCATTGCTACTCCAACATAATGTGGAATATATTATGTTGGAATACAACCCCCCTAACTGCAGATTAATGTGGACTGCAGGCTTTTGTTCTGTATAGTTGTTTTAAAGAATTATTGGAGTGAAGAACTTCAAGGATGGACACTGTCTTTTTGCTGCCTTCCCTGCTTCAGCTCAGATTGCTCCGTGGGAGGCCTTTTCATACAGCCATTTAAAAATCTCAAAGTTTATTGGGTTATTTGCAGAGACAGGACTTAATGATTGTTTTAATAAAGGAATTAAAAAAGTATTTATGTGGATTTTGTTAATCCTTTTCAGTGAATATTAGTAAGCTGAAATAAGGAAAGAAAACAAAAATTGTTGGTTGTCTGTGCACCCCAAAGCACCTTTTTGCCTTCCAATCTAAAACATCATGCAGCCAATGTATGGATGAATCTAACAGATATAGATTTTTGAATACAGATAGTTGCTGGTATTTCTTCAAGCCTTCATACCCAAGGTTGTGGTAAAAAAGTATCAAGATGACAACAGTGATGGTGCAATTAAAGCTTCACCCATTTTTATGCACATCCAATTGAAAAAAGCCACTCATAGCTTTTGTCGCACCATGGCGACTGTCATTTTAACTTTTTTAAAATCATACCCTGAAGAAACCTTTCCATATCACAGCATTGTTATTCCTCCCTACCGTGCAGATTCCTCCAGAGCTTAAATATTATCATTCATGCAAATCTGAGAAAATTGAACCATTATTAATGCTATTGTTCTAATTAATTTAATTGTAGACTTCCTGACGTATGTATTGTAATAGTATATGGGGAAACAGGGAAGAAATGCAGACTAGACAATGGTCAGATAAGAGCCAGCTGAACATAGGGAAGGAATGTCACAAAGAGGTGTGGTAAACATCTCAGAAGAACATCTCCTTAGTTTCTTGGGCTGTACAAGGGAAGAGGAAAGAGATGTACTTTCAGACTTGCAAGATACTGTTAAGGTAACCTTACAGACAGTAAAGGTTAGTTAGTAATTCTGAGTGTGCTTCTTATCTGGGCTACCTTGCAAGACTGACAAAATATGATGGGGTCAAATTTCAACTCCGAGACCTCTGGCCATGGATGCTTAATGGCAGGGAAGAAACTCCCCAGTAGCCAGGTAGCAGTTGGGGTCTGCTTTGCAAACCTTTGCAGTCAAAGCAGTTATTCCATCTCTCTAAACAGCAAACTGCCTTGTGCTACACAGGCAGCTGTAATGTGTAAAAAATAAATTCAAACTGGAGGTATCTGTGGTACTCTCATCCTGCCTCAGTGAGGTGTTTGCTACAACAGTTGGAAGAGTCTTCTGCTCATGCACAGAAGGTTTTTTCAGCACTTTCAGTCACTGTACTCTTCCAGGTGTCAGAATGCCACTTCAGGATAGCCTGGCACCAACCAGTATCCCTCCTCCCTTTTAGAAATAAGACAGCTATGTTGCATCACCAAGTAGCTTTGAAGAAAAGCTTTGCTTCAGCAAAGCAGAGCATCTCTGAGAAATGTTGCAGACATCCAATTCTAACCAGATTGTAGATGTTGGTTTATATTCATCGCCACCTCACCAGGTGGCAGCATCTAACTGATCTTACTCGTCCTGAGCAGGGCTGGCCCTTGCTAGCGCTAAGCAGGATCAGCTCTTAGATCCGCTGGAGTGGACTAGGGTTGACTTACAATGAAAATATAACATAAGGATGTGAGAACAGCATCTCTGTTTATTCAAGATAGCTGTCTAGTCAGCATCCTTTTTGCAAAACTTGCCATTAATTGAGGTAGGAAGTTCCAAAGCCTCATTTATTTTGTTCCATGCATTTGAAAAGAAAAGCTAAATTACCTCTGTAAACAGGACTTCCATTTTAATGTTGGGCTGAATTCTGTTCCCCTCATGCAATTCTTTATCCTTTATAAAAGTGCATAGGAGGATCTTATGCTTTCCTGGAATTTAAAAACATTGCTTGGACCTCTTGAAGCCTCACTGCCTGGTCACAGTTGTGTGTTCAGTCAGCCATTCTGGAAGTAAACTTCAAGACAGAAGAGATCCCAAATGCTGCTCTGAGTATTTCTAGATCTGGAAACTCTTAACAAAGTTAAAATTTTAAGAACAGAAAGCCAGAGAGGTACATGGATTTCCCCCGTATGCGTGCATATATCACACACTGCAACATTTATTTTAAAGCCCATCATTTCTGCCCTCCATGCTTTCATGGATGGGTGAGATTAAAGGAGAACACTATGATCAGGTGCTGCTCCACTTAGTAGTGATGGTACCAGCCATAGGGAGATTCATTTGACCAAATTATCAAATCCCCCCCCTTTCCCCCAAAAGCCATATGAACTAAGCATATAAATAAAATGGGAATGAATAAGGTTTCTTTTTATAAAGTGATGCATACATGATAGGTAGAGCTGAAGGAAAACAGAATTAGAGTCACCCCTTAACTGATTGACATCATTCCCCCTCCCCTTTATCTGTTCTTATCTTTTGTCCCCTCCAAGAAGCAAATTGCCTTGAGGGAAGAGCTTTCACTAGAAGTCTGAACTAATCTCTTGCATAGGAATTTTTAATATTAGGCAAAGGGAGATTTGAAACAGGAACTGCATTTTGCCATCCGTAGACTAAGATTATGTTGAAAAATCACTTCTCATATACACATGTACAGAATTGTTCTTCAATTGTGTAGTGGGAAAGACACTGAAAATATTTAAGATGGAGGTGCCAACCTCATTTCATTCACAAGAACATTTTGGGAAGCTGATGGAAATATTTGCTGAATGCCATAGGAAAGGGAAAATAACTCCACAAACCACGTTGCCTATAAACAGAAGGTGGGCCAAACCAAAGCTTGCTCCCCTAAATGTTCAAACATTTATTCTAACTCCAATGTTTGTTTTAATCTTATGATACTAATAGTCTTAGTCCAGCTATAGTTATCTCTGAGGGAAGAGGACTGGCAAAGGAATACTGGGCATGATATCTAGTGCAAGGGAAGTGAAGTTTGATGAATACCCCCCCCCATTTTTTAAAAAAGAAATTGCTGGTAGCAGCATCAAACCAATTTTCTGTTGTTAAAACCATAGGAATGTCAAATGCAACCAGTGGGAAATGTTCTCATAGAGACTGAAGTTAAAAATCTTGTGAAACAGATTGGTTTTCAAGAGGGAGCAAATGAGGAATCGAGTAAGAGTGTCAATTTTGGTATACAATGGTATCAGCTTACAATTATTTTAAGCCAAGATATTTAGCGTTTGTGGTAACTGGCAACTCACAATGCACAGATCCACTTAGAAGTAACTCCCATGAATTTCCGTTAAACTTTAGTACACTCCATACTTCTGGAATTACAAGGACAGGTTTCAGAGTCAAAATACTGTAACATCCAAGCAGATTTAAATTTCTTTTCTTTCTTCTCCCCCCCCCATAAAAAAACACAAATTTGTCCCAAAACCATCTCACGTGGACCTTACCAAAAGTTGGGCGTATTAGGGATCTATTACATAAGGAAAATTACTCAAGGGATGGGTGAATCAGTCTGTTTCCAGTCTGTGTCACTGTTGTTTGTGTTGATCCACTTAAAAAATAATAATCACATGGAAAATTTGCATATATCTTCTTTCAAAACTATGTACTTGTGAACATGCTTGCTTCCAAAATATGTATCCTTAAATGTACTTTGAGAATACATTTTGTGCTAACGAATCCATTGGAACATCTTGGTGGATAGCTTCATGGCAGTCTGCACATTGGTCTATCTAACAAGTTGCAATTATTTCTGAATTCAGAAAGATTAAATTTCCCAAACTTCATAAGTTTTGCCTTTTTTATATTAGCAGCCAGAGAGGGATTGGCTGCAAGTAATGCAAGCAGTCTCTTTGCCCTTTTGGTACTTTTTCATTTCCTGAAACTGTACAGGTATAAAAGAATTTCTTAGTTTGTATTCTATCACTTCTTCTGAAGTGTGTAACATTGATCTAATCCTGAATGTTTCTTGCCATCAACAGTTAGCTGTTTTACTTTAGATCTACATTTCCTGGAACTCTGATGAAATTTTGGGAGCTTAAATTGGAGCAGGAACATTATTGGGTAAATCCACACTATTATTTACTATGCAAAAAGTTACATGGCATATTGTTCATACATGTTCCCAAGGCTTAGAAATTTGAGAAAGCACTGATTATATTTGAATTGTTTTTAGAATCATTTTTTAAAAATGTCTACATGATCAGTCAAATGTTTTTATGGCATGATGGATGTATTCTATGATTATGATTGTGGTATGTCACTTGTAGCATGTGTGTACAATGAGAGCATATGCATCGGAGACAAATGCCTTGTGTGAGTCCAATCACACTTGACCAATAAAGAATTATATTCTGTTCTGTTCTGTTCTATCAGGTGAATATCAAAATGCCTATAGCTGCTTAATATTATTGACTAATCATGAATGAAGAAAAAAAGAAGAGATAAAATACCCTTTAGAAGATATCTAAAGTTTTCTGTTAAATTTTAAGTACTTTTGAAATTTTCACTCCAACAAGGGTTTTCCTGCATCTTAATTTTAAAAAGTAAAATTTTAAAAACTGTCTAAATAAATGTTGTAAGGGCTTCCTTACAATTAGCCTGACTTGGTTGTATCAGGATTGTGACTTGTTGGCAACCTTATAAATAAAGAGAGAGAGTAGGAGTAGGTTGACAGATAGATACAATGCCATAGTAAAAGAGTCTGGCATGGAACAAATGGTATTCAATGGAATATTTGTAGATCAGGGTTGAAATGAGGTACAGTGATGCCTAGGCACATGACTGCTTCCAAACTTGTCAAATTTGGTACTCAATACATTTTGACCTGAAAGTTTTGCCCCAGTACTCATCATTTCTACAGGTCCTCAACATGCAAGGTAGAACTTGTGTCAGCTGTCTTGTGACTTGTGACTCTTTCTGGTCGAAACAAAGGGTCACATGGTAAGTGACGTGATTTGTTTGGTACTTGTTGTTTTAGTACTCGTCGCACCTCCTGGAACCAATTAACGACAAGTACCAAACTACCACTGTATCTTTGGTGCTCTGAGCTTGATTGTTTTCTTGCAGACATTTAATTACCAAACTACGTTCACATCATCAGTGCTAGTAGGTGAGTGGGGCTTACTCTCATTTTATATACAAGTGGTACGACTAGCTCTGTTATTTCCATTCTTTGGGGATAGTCTGAAACTCAGTGGGTATATAAACCTGATATAATCATGGAAAATTTATTGGAAAGGTTTGAGTCATGAGTCTATTTCAGAGTGCACACTGGACTGGTCAGACCATATTCAAAGACTAGGATAAATTTTCACTTATATCGCCAGGACTGGCATATTAATATATCACTCCAATGGTGCAAGGGAAAGCACACTTAAGGCTTGTGACTGGCCACACAGAAGAAGTTGTGAGCTGAAATAGTACACAACCTCCAAACTAATAGGATCCTAAGCAGTTCTGACAATCAGAAAGGAAGTGATAAAACTCACTCACCAACTCTTCCTATCAGTATCCGAAAGCCCATTATGCTCTTCTACCTCCACTCAGCATTTCCATTATAGAAGTTAAGTTGAACATTATATTATGCCCATCACAACCATGGAAAAAGCAGAAAAGGCATGAAACCTGTGACATATTATGTAAGATTAGAGTGTTTTGCACAAAATTCACTTCTTTGAAGTAGGTTGCCCTCTCAAGGCATGAATCTGCTTCATTTCCTGATTCAGGCAAGCTTTGTTAAATCAAATCAACCTTTCAAAGGGCCAGCAGAGTTACTTTGGCATTTGAGATGGAAAGCTCGAAAGCCCATCTAACAACCAGAGCACTTAAACTATAAAAACAAATTAAATAACAACAATTAGTTTCCATTTCATGTCTCAGGTTACTCAGTTTACTTAATGGTAGGATTGGCTCTGGTAAGTATGTGTTGCTGCTATTACTATTTGCTTAGCAAATGGACTAAGAAGAGGACAGTTTCTGGTCTATGAAATGGCTTGATTGTTAGTCACCCTTCAAGTACAGTTGGCATAAAATAAATTAAATGCATGCATACATAAAATGATATTCTAGTACAATTAAAAGGACATACTTTAACATAGATGAATGGCAAATTTTCCTGCTTTCTTGGGATGCGTTTGGCCACAGTATTGGGTGGTTTTACAAATAACTGATCAGATTACTGACAGATGTGTCACTAGTTACTAGTTTTGTTAAGTGTGTAGTACTACAGAATCTAAGGCAATTCATGATGAGTACCAGTAGAAATGATTTGGCCTTCTCTTGTCTGCTAATATGCATCCTGAATTCATTTTTTGACCCTTCAATGATATTGGACATCTTTCTGCTGCTCAATTATTCTGATTTCACAGTCAAAACAAATCAGGGACTACCTGGGTGTACCCTGTGTACTTCTGGGTTAGTTAGACTATCAAGAAGTCATAAGAACAGGTGTGTGAATTTCTGAGACTGCAGCCCCTGCAGCTGATCAGAATTTGACCTTTTTTGCCAGTAAATGGGCATAGAGATGACTCAGCCAATCAGAGCTCATCCACTGCCTAATAAGGAATGCATCTTCATTTTCATACCGATTAAACTTTTCTCAATTGTTCAAAAGAAGAAAGGGGTTTGTGTACTTGTTCTGGGACTAAATGCCAAGCTCCTTTTGCTGATATGTATTTGGGTCCCCTTAGTAGCCCTCAGGTCCAGCCACCACATCAGGAGAGCAGGTGTTATAAGCTGAGCACTCCAGGCATCCCTGCAATAACCATACAGAAGAGACCGTGCAGTGAGCTGTTTCTGCACTACTCTGAACACACAATTTCTCACCAACATTTAGCCTTTACTGAAATAAGTGCCTAGCAGTGGTATCATTTAATGGAGTACCTACTTTGGAAAAACCAATACTCCTATCAATAAATGGGCATCAAGTGTCAGACTAGATAGGACGAGTTTATCCAGCAAGGATCTTGTTCTTATCTTTTAATGTCTGTGCTTTGTTAAAGAACTGTCCCATTTATTCAGTAAAGTTGTTTGAATGTGTGAGTTACCATTTGTCTGCAGCAATTAAAATCATTCTCGCCTTTCTTTTTTGGGGGGAGGGGAGGGATTTCTTTTAGGGGGAAATAGACTGAAGTTGAATAAAGCATGCATTACTAAACCTCACCCTGAGTTGCAAGTTGCACTTACAAAAACCCCTCAGATCTCCCTTTTCCATTTTGTCATGACCTAAGTCTATAACTCACCCTCTGCACAACGCCAACAATCATCCTGTACTGCCTTATAAGAGGGTAGATTAACCTTGGAAGGAAAACAAGAGCATCTATGTTTTAACAGAGAACCTCCAAGATGAAAGCATCTTTGCTTGTTAACCTTGTTATCTGTTAAACCCATGAAATGGTACAGCCAAAACCTTCTCTCACAGGATCTGCCCCCAGAAATCCATCGCCTGATCCTGCAAACATTTGCATTTGCATCATTAGAGGAGAGCAGTATAAGCATTCGACTGCATGAAAGAGAATCCACAATCTGGATTCATCTATGACATCCTGGTTGGTTTCAGCAATTCAAATTACATGGCTTTTTGTGCCAGGATCCACAAATCATTATCAGGGCTAGGAAAACTTGGAAGCACTTCGCATAAATATAAGAACAATCTAACTGAGAAGGAAAACTTCACACAACACAGAGTAAAAAAAACAACAACCCAGTTCATTTCTCTGGCAGAGAGAATGACAAAGCATGCCTCTACCCTAATGTTTATTGTATCAGTTAAGCACAGAAAATCCTTACTAAGTGGTCTTCATGTTGGCAAGCAAGACCTTGGGCAGTGTCTAGCAGTGCTGTCTTGCAACGCTGTGGCTGCACACCACAATCCTTTGCAGTGGCAAGGGCTACTCAGTCAAATCAGTGTTTTATGTAGCTCAGAGTGGGAGTAGCCAACACCTCTTTGCCCCACCTTTAACACTGACTTCTCCCCCTTCCTTGATTCCTTTCCCTTGGCAACCTATTCCAGGCACAGAAAGAAAGGTCTATTCATGGGCTGGCAGGTGGAAGATTAATACTGTCAGGGGAAGAATTTGGAGGTAAAATGACTTCAAAAACAACATACCTTGGATGAGGGAGAAGAGGGGGGGGGAGCAGAGCTTGCCTGAAGGCATAAGTGGGGGTGGGGGTGGTGAGAGGGAACAGTGGTAATAGTAACTGGCATCATGCCTATTCAATAAACTCTCTGCTTCTCCACCCCCTTCTGTGCTAACAAGATGCCCCCAGCTCAGTATTTTTGCAGCTGCGCTTTTCTTTTAGTGTGCCTTTTTTTGTGGGCATGTGGAACGTAACAGCAGGTAACCAAAAACTACACCAAGGTGGAATTTTTTAAGGAAATGTTAGAGGCATATAACATACCCTCACCGGGAGCCCCTTCTTCCTGTTCAACCCGGAGCAGCTAAGTTGACTTAAATCAAAAGATTCCCTTTCTGTCCTTTCTCCTACCTTCAATTGATTTTCCACTGGACTTTTGTCAATAAAATGGGCCCTTTTGATATCAGTCCAGAGTTCATGATTCAAAGGAGATAGGGAATCCTCTTCTTTGCATGAAGCATGAAGGAATTATGGTGGAAAGTTTGCCTCTTATATACACAATTGATTATCCCTATATATGCAATGACTATGCCTATATATATATATATACAAATGATCGTGGTCATGCATATAGATTCAAATGTCTATAATCACAGTTGCATGTTGGTACTGAGCATGCTCAGTGAAGACAAATTCCTTGTGTGTCCTGACACACCTGGCAAAATAAATTCTGATTGTTACCATCACCATCAAATGAAAATATCTTTTACTAGATGTCCAAAGCCTCTTTTGAAGCACAAAGGGAGCTTACACAGGAGAGGAGCATCCAGTCTGACAGAACAGAGTTTGCAGCCTTTTCAGATGAAATAGGAACAGGAGGGAAGCAGAAATTAAGCCGAGATTCTTGGGTCATTGATGTCACATCCATATATGTGAGCAGCAAATTGCAATAGGTGTCCAACATAAAGAAAACGAGAAGAATGCAACAATCAGTCCTCTATGAGCCAAGTACTGTATCCAGCTACGTAGAAGGCATGTTTCAGCAGAAACCTCAAATCTTGCAGATTGAAGGATGTGAGTTTATACTTTTAATTTCAGGGATGTGGGATCACTACTCTAAACTGGGGGAGAAAAGAACAGAAAGTCAAATAAACATTAATGTCACAACTTCTGATTATTGTAAACTGGAAGGACTGAGTTCTTTTTTCCAATAGGAAACAGCAAAAAAAAAACCACCCCTCCTTGGCTCCAAAATAAACATTCCGATACTACCCACCTCAGATCAATTTCAGAACCAAAGACAAACAAGCCCTAGCTTTATTTTCCTCTCTATTGAGAACCAAAGCCATTAACATTGAGTCAAACCATTATTTTTTCCAACAAATTTCTGAAAATCCTGAAAAGTAGCATCCACTTTTATGATTGTGACTTGTTTTTCAGGGCTAGATTTGACACAATGCCTATACCTGGGCACAACATTCTAAGAACAACCATCTAACTCCAAGCATGTGTGCGTTTGCTTTGCTGTTGTTTGATGTAATTATGTGCTATTCCTAGATAGCCTTATTTTGACTTCCAGAAGTGAAATACTGTAGTCCCTTAATTCATCCAGTCTTCCAAATAAATCACCCAATTAAGGCCAATTTGGCATTTGTAGACCTTATTAGTCTGGTTTCCCTGATGGTTGAAGTTCCAGTTCCAGATGTTCCAGATGGCATCTAGACATTCCAGACAAAGTCACTTAACCCTTAATCAGCTCACTGGCCAGTTTTTGGAAGATTGAAAAAGCTTTCTTAAAGCTAAACATGAGCAGATTAATTCAAGTCATTCATACTGAATGGTAAAGATTTTCTTATTTCTTTCTATCAATGGCACTAGCAATTACAGATGAAAACATACCTGGTTCACCCTTGCTGTTCCCGAAGGTATCAGTGCAAAACATAGAAAGCTGGTCTGCCTTCATTAAATTAAATTCTCTAGAATCCACACTGAAGCATATTTCTCATCATGAGCTTGAGGACTAAGATGATTGTGAAGGCCCATGCACTCTTAGAAGGTCCAATCATCCCACTGCCTGCATTTCTTCATTTCTTCTTCAAAGGCTTTATATCACCAAGGGGCTGTTAGGTAATATTTTTGCCATACTGTCTACTTTCCCTCTTGTCTATAGTGTGGATGGCCAATTTTGTAAGTCTAAGCTCCTTTCTTCTTTCATAGTGTCAAATAGGAGCCCTCAGGATTTTTTCTGCACAACCCCTTCCCCCCCCCCCAGTGAACTCTCAAAAAATCATTTGAAATGTCCACAATGTCCATCAGATCCCTCATGATTTAAACTGGTTTCTGAGGTATGATCTGAATGTGATCAATTTCAGGTTTCAACCTAGAAATTCTAAAATGTAGTTTGCCTACCGACCTGTTTATTTATCTACACAAGAAAAATTAAGACTCTGAGCAGACTACAACAAGATAAATATTGTAAATAAATAGCTGTAGAGGTACACGAGGAATACAAATCTATTATACATTATTAAGAGTGAACATAGAAAGAGGGAACAAAAGTAGCAAAACTATCTAAAATAGGTTGATCGGGTTTTGTTTTTAAAATGGCGTTGTCTTTGTGCAGCTTTACCTTGACCTCCTTCCCTCACACTCTTCCACATATTCTCTGGAGGATCACCAACAAGAATTGAGAGAGAGAGTGTGTCCATTTTGCATGCAGTTTCTGTTCTTCTGGTGAATGAACAATCTTGGATAAAATCTTCAAACAAAAACACTGGGTAACAGAGATGAACAAATCTATTCTGGAAGTCAGATGCTTGTTGAAATACAAAAAGGGCTACGATTGCTGAGAAAAGGCCATTAGTGAAAGGGCTGAGGTATTTTTTTGTTGGTTGCTATATTTTTTGCCTCTTAGTTTCAGTGCCTGGGAGCAGCCACTAAGGCGGGCTTCTCTTGAACACCCACCAAACACATATTACATGGTTGAAAGAGAGAGAGGTTATTAATCTAGCCAATGAATTGACTAAACATTACAATTGTCATTCAAATGCAACACTCCATTTACTGGGGATTGGATTGTTAGCATTTCTTGGATGTGTGAACCGAGAGATAACACCATGCATTATATGCTGTGGTGACTTCCCAGGATTTGTTATTTGTCAGGTTGGCAAGCAACCTTACAAAGATGTGAGGAAAGTAGAAATGCCTAAAATGGGAGCAACCATCTCACAGAACTTTCCCCTAATCATTTGAGATCATGGATCTCATTGAGAATGGAATCTGTCTGCCTCCCTCTACATATTTAAAAGAAGGTGAAGAGTTGCTTTCCCCCCTGCCTTTTATAGAACACATTAATGAGCTCTTGTAAAGTTGTTTTGAAATAGGAAGGTCTGTCAAGACTGGAAAAACATTCCCCTTGAAGAATTACCAGAATGCTGGCCTGATCTCTCGTCATTGGATTGCATGCTATGGATCTTTTCCCCTCGTAAACTGGCAATTAAAGACATGAAATACAACGGTTTCAAAGGGGGCTGGACAAACGCATTTATTCCACCAAGCCAAACAATACTTCTGGCCTCTCTGAACAACTTGTCTGTGTTGGGTGGGTGGGAAGTACGGGAAGAACCTAGCTGAGGTCATGTGACAAAATTCTCAGAAGACGCTTCTTTTGGTTCTGGTATCTTGGCATTTTCTCACTTTTAAGTGCATGGACAATATGCCATCCTTTTGGCATTACACAAAGCACAGGAAGACAACTGTCGTCTCCCACTCAAAATTAAGCAACAAAGCAAAACTGAATTATGTACAACTGTGAGAAGCATGCCTTGGGACCTAGCACAACCACTCCATTACTGTGGTTATTGACCACTGCTGATATTTTGTCAAACATCTATAGATTAAAGGGACAAGAAACACCGCACTAAAAAATAACTTTTTCTGACTGCATCTGTAAGTATGATGCAGGAAATATAGCCATGGATGCAGAAATCAAAAGAAGATGCACTCCTGGGAAGATGCCGGGTGGGTATATTTTTCCTGGCCTGCAGATTGGTCCAATGTGATAAAAGAATGAACTGGAAAGGGAGATCTTTAGTGGGCTGAGAGCCACATTCAGATCTATGTGGCATACGTAGTGCCATAGCACTAAGAGAGTGGGGGGGGGAGTAGGCCAGGCCAAAAGGAGAAGTAGAAACAGCTATGGGGCGGGGGGATCCTGTGTCTGTATGTGCATTTGGCTGTGGCTGTCTGCCTATCTATCATCTATCTATCTCTGAAATGACTGAATGAAATAGAAATGTCTAAAGTTTCCAAAATCAGACGACAACTTATTGTCATATATTGTACATATTTTTTCACCATGGTCCAGTATTGTTCTCTTAAAAATCAAGATGAGCATTCTGCACAGGATATACAAGCATATGCATACAGAATAACAGAATTGGAAGAGACCATACATACAGAATAATACAGTTGGAAGGCTTCTAGTCATACCCCCAACCCTGCTCAAGCAGGAGATCCTATATCATTCTGGACAAATGGCTGTCTAATCTCTTATCAATAATAAGAATATTTGTAGCTCAGGGTTGAAATGAGGGGTTCTTGGTTCTCTCTGACCTTGGTTGTTTTCTTGCAGAAACATCACCAGTGCTAGTTATCACTCTAGTGCTATTTAGCTTGGGTAATAAAACATCTGCAAGAAAACAACCAAGCCCGATCTCTTCTTAAAAACCTCCAAGGATGGAGCACCCACAACGTTTGAAGGCAAGCCACCCCATTGATTAATTGTTCTCACTGTCAGGAAATTTCTTCTTAGTTCTACATTGATTCTCTCTTTGATAAATTTTCATCCATTATTTATTGTTCCGTCTTTAAATGCTTTTGGAGTGTTACACCCTGTCTTCTTTGTGACAGCCCCTCAAATATTGAAAGACTGCTATCATGTCACCCTTAATCCTCTTAGTTAAACTAGAATACCCAGTTCCCGCAATCGTTCATCGTATGTTTTAGTCTCTAGCCCTCTAATCACCTTTGTGGCTGTTCTCTGCACTCTTTCTAGAGTTTCAATATCTTTTTTTGTATCACGATGACCAAAATTGGATGCAATATTCCAAATGTGGTCTCACTAAAGCAGTATATAGCAATACTAATATTTCAGATGATCTTGATACACATATGTGTATATGTATAAATACATATGGTACAAATACATTTGAATGCAAATAAAATCAATAAAATTTATCTGCCATAAAGCTGAAGAGAAGCTACAATTTCAAAAATAAGCAGATTGACTCATAAAAACACCTGAGGTTTTTCATACAAGTCTCTAATGCATCTCATTTGGAGTTCATTTTGTTCATCGGTTTCTTTTTCCCAAGATTCAGCTAAACAGTTTTCTTAATCAAGTATCTATGTGGCAAATGGAAGCTGGCCTAGAAATTATCAAAACAGTCATAGCTCCCATTTGTCACCTCTAAATGAGGACTGAAATCTCATCATTGTGTTGGTGGGGACAGCAAGTTATAAATCAGATGCTCTTAGAAGGAGAATGTGCAAAGAGCTAGAAAACTGATTTCAGGTAAAAAATGCTCCCCTGAAGTTTTTCCCATGAATAGAGGAAAGTGTATGAAACAGAAGTAAGCAGAAATATTGACAAATATACTTGGGGTAGAATGGTGGAATTTTCAAATGTTAAAAGTCCTCAGAAAATTCCCTTCTGAAAAATTTGGGGTGAGTGAAACTATAAAATTAGTGTACTTTAGTGAAAGAGACAGTCTTGGAACAAAGATATTTATTATTTATTTATTTATTTAATTTATATACCACCCTTCTCCCGAAGGACTCAGGGCGGTGAACAGCCAGATAAAAATATACAAGATCATTAAAAAGGAATTAAAAATATTAAACTGTGGCCAATATTAAGAATTTGCTATAAAAACTTTACTAAATGTCCCCCAAAACTCCAATTAAAACCAAGTCAATAGAATACTTTAAAATAGCCTAAAATATAATAAAATACGATAAAAAATACAGATGAA
Organism: Pareas carinatus; assembly: GCA_032468095.1. Taxonomy (NCBI): domain Eukaryota; kingdom Metazoa; phylum Chordata; class Lepidosauria; order Squamata; family Pareidae; genus Pareas; species Pareas carinatus. The sequence continues at coordinate 767,365 of JANHFO010001941.1, read as the reverse complement.
AGGGGAAGCTAGGACAGCCGAGCCTGAACAAAAAGATGGGTTTTAAGGGCCCGGCGAAAGACCTGGAGGTCCGGGATTCTACGTATCTCTGGGGGGAGTTCATTCCACAGGGTTGGAGCTGCCACAGAGAAGGCTCTAACCCTGGCGGTCATCAGCCGACATTGTCTGGCCGACGGCATCCTGATAAGGCCCTCTCTGTGGGAGCATACTAGAGAGAAATATCTATATCCTCTGCATACATGCTTATTTTTGTCACTGGATACATTAAATTAGTACACTGATATCTGTATCCCAGAACTAATCATTTTCTTTTTTTTTATTAAACAGTTTTATTACACATATACTACATATAATAAAAAAGAGGGAATAAGAAAACACATAATAATAAA
>JANHFO010001941.1:554199-576992 GCA_032468095.1 Pareas carinatus | reverse complement strand
GATAGATAGATAGATAGATAGATAGATAGATAGAGATAGATAGATAGATAGATAGATACTTACATAGATAGATAGATTTAGACTGGCGCATATACAATCTTTTAAAATATGCCCAGTATAATCATTAGCAGGATGATCTATGTTTCTACAATGAAAACCAGCTTACCCTACTATGTATCTCTTTTTAAAAGTTGTTAGTTTGGTTAAGCAGAGAGAAAAATCTTGCCATGTGAACATCTGCAGCGTAACATAACACACCTGGTTGACTCAGAAGAAGGAAGTCTCACTGTGGTCAATGAGACTTATGTTCAGGAAATGTGCTCTACTAAAACAAGTGTCTTTTGTAATACGAGATAAAGGTCTTTTTTTGCTTACTCTTCTCTAAAACGGAAAGCTTCACCGGAAGCAATCGTAGGAGTTTCATCATTGTCCTTCTGGGAAAGTGCTGTAATCGTGTCTAAACTCTCTTTGCCCTACAGACTGGAAGAGGTGCAATTCGCATTTCCTCTCACTGTTTAATTTCTTTCTGCTAAGATGAAATTGAGCTGGGAGGCATTCGTGTTTAACTCTGAGATGAATTCCAAGTACAGTTTTTTTAAGTTGGTGTGGAAAGGAAGATGTAGCTGGCAAAATAAAATGTGAATATAGGAAGTCCCTGACTTCAACCAATCAATCAGAATGGAGCTGGAAGGAACCTTGGACGTCTTCAAGTCCAACCCCCTACTCAAGCAGGAGTCTCTGTACCATTTCAGACAAGTGACTGTCCAGTCTTTTCTTAAAAAGTGATGAAGCACCTACAACTTCTGAAGGCAAACTGTTCCACTGATTAATTGTCCTCATAGTTAGGAAATTTCTCCTTAATTCCAGGTTGCTTCTCTCCTTAATAAGTTTCCATCCATTGTTTCTTGTCTGGCCTTCTGTTGCTTTGGAAATTAAGTTGACCTCTTCTTCTTTGTGACAGCCCCTCAAATATTGGAATACTGCTATCATGTCACATCTAATCCTTCTTTTCTCCAGGTTGGCCATACCCAATTCCTGCAACTATTCTTCATATGTTTTAGTCTCCAGGCCTTTCATCATCTTAGTTTCCCTTCTCTGCATTTACAACTGTTCATTTCACAATGCTTCAAAGTTACGTCAGCTTCATAAAAAGCGACTTTCAATCCATTCTCAAAGTTACAACTGTCACACCACTCCCAGAGTCACATGATTGCAATTCAGGCACTTGGCAATCAGCTAGCATTCATAGCAGTTGCCCTGTTTTGTGGTCACATGATCATGATTTACAATCTTCTCAGCTGGCTTCCAACAAGCAAAGTCAGTTGGGGAAGCTGGGTTCACTTAACAACTGCATGAGTAGCTTAACAACAACAGTGATCTGCTTAATGACTTCAGTGAAAATGGTTGTTACATTGGGATCAGTCATGTGATGATTTGCTTAATGACAGCATCACCTAACAACCCAAATTTGAGGTCATAAGCCAAGGACTACCTGTATACAGAACCTGCTATTCTCACTAAAAAATCTCCAACCAAAATCCACACACAGGCATTGTCACAAAAGAATAACCATACATTCTGTTTTCTGTTATTTTCTTTCTTCATTATAAGTTCGTCATCGAATTTATGAAAAAAAATGAAATTTGAAATCCTTACTACTAACTCTCCATTTCACTGGGTTCCCAATGAGAAGTGTCATTGTATCATACAATAAAATACTAATGTTTAATATCATTATTAATATAATAACTAATATAACTATAAACATAACAATGTTTAAATAAGTTTGAAAGCAAACAGATCAGAGGCAAAGAGTCATGCACAGAGCTTAGATGACTTTTTTGATCAAAGATGGAATTTTTCTAGGAGGAAATCATGTTGTGATGACAGCACAAGTCGGGAGTTCAAAAAAGTAAAGATAACAGTCATAACCATACTATAAAAGCATTTTTATTTGTGTTACAATGCACATGAGAAAGAAGGAAGGCTTCTGATGATCTAACGATAGCCATCATCTTGACTTTTTCAGCCACCTCTCTGCAGCCAGGAGATGGACAGACAGGAAAAGGGGGAAGCATCTCCATTCATTCTTTTCCTGGGAAATTTGGCAACATCACTTGCAAGGGTACTTTGAAAATCCACAACAGCCTCAGGCTGACATTACAAGCTGCTCCATTAAAGCAATACCATTCAATAGTCTCATGTAGGGACTTTTAAAGATAGTAATTTCATCTTGCATCTTTCTTTCGGACTTTATTTCCTTGAGCCATTTTTCCATTCTATTTTCTCATGATGGCATCTTCACTGAACCTTTTCTTGTCTAGTTTGATAGAAAATGCCACAAGCTCATGGACAATTGGCTTTCTATATGGCCAATGCAATAAGAGCTGTAGTGGTGCAGTGGTTAGAGTGCAGTATTGCATTCTACTGTTAACAGTCGGCTGTTCAGCAGTTCGAGTTCCACAAGCTCAAAGTTGACTCAGCCGTCCATCCTTCCGAGGTTGGTTAAATGAGGACCCAGATTGTTGGGGCCAATATGCTGATTTCTGTAAACTGCTTAGAGAGGGTTATAAAGCACTGTGAAGTGGTATATAATCTAACTGCTATTGCTATATGCACAAAAATGGAAGGGTACCGAGATATCAATAATGGAGGAATGGATTCGGAAGATGGCTGAGTTTGCAGAAGTGGCTAAAGTGACAATTACTTTTATTAATTGGAAACCCTTTAGAGACATCCTACTGAAATAAGATAAAAATGAATTACTGATTTGGGAATTTATTGATTAAAAATATTTATTTGTGGGAAGAAAAAAATTGTAATAAGTAATAAGGAGGGTGAAAATAGTAGTTGCTATGCCTGTAACTGTTGCAGAGAAGATTGCTTCTTTATAATTTTTCCATTTCTTGTTTTTTTTGTTATTCATTTTTTCTTTTATTTTTATCAACTTTTTTCTATTTCTTCTATGCCTGTGTAGTTTTTTAAACTTTGCAAAATCTTCTTTTGATAAAAAATATTCATTAAAAAAAGAAAATACCACATATAATCTGTTTCAGGGGTCTACAACCTTGGTCCCTTTAAGGCTTGTGGACTTCAACTCCCAGAATTCCCCAGCCAGCATGGGGAAGGTTGGAGACCCCTGATCTGTTTGATACCTATAGAATTATAGACATATATCCAAGCTCTCTTTTTTCACATTCTTTTAGGGCAGACAATTGCTCCTCAGCTTCTGGATAAGAAACATGATAGTGTTCCCCTCATGAGAAGCCCACATTCAAAACCATCTATAGAATATCTATCTTTACTCCTTCATCCTGTAGTGTCTTTTTTCCTCCTGAAATTAGCTCCCTAATCCAGGAGATAATCTTGGATTTCTTCTCTATGCAAAGGTGATGTCAGAATTCCAGCTGGTCATCAGAAAATTGAAGATTTGAATGAACAATATGATGTACATGGAAATATTCTACTAAGCCTATGCAATATAATAGATGTATCGGGTAGATATTTTTTTTAAAAAAAGAACTCATAGTTTAATGGTGCAGCTTTGTTTGTTTGTTTATTATCCATTTTTATTTTTATAAATAAGTCAAGGCAGTAAATAAATGTAATACTATTTCTTCCTTCTCCTCTCCCCATAACTTCCATGTGTGGTAAGTTGGATTGAGAGAGAATGACTGGCCCAGAGTCACCCAGCTGGCTTTCACACCTAAGGCGGGACTAGAACTCACTGCCTCCTAGGTTCTAGCCTATTACCTTAATCTTTAGACCAAACTGCTCATATGTTTTTCATGCTTTGAGTTCAGTCAAGGTCACCTTAAGTTCAAGAAGTAAATTGTGGAGTATAGGCCCATGTCCTTGCTGATCTCTTGCCCAGTTTGAGGTATACTAGCTTGATTCAGAATAATGGTATTTTATACTTTTATACTTACTGTTTGTATTCCTTCCTTCCATGCTCCCAAACCCTTGATTTGTTAATTTCTGTAAGATATCTGCTGCCAAATGCATGGAAATAAGATAATTAAGTGCACTTCAGCTACACAAAAGCAAATATTTGCACAATTGTGGAAAAAACCTATTTTCACAGTTAGAAACCTGTCCAGTGCAAAAAGCAAGAGCAGAGAGACAGCTAGTTTCTTGGAGAAAGAAAGATGAGGCTGAGAGAAGAGGATCTGAAAGAGGAAAAGGAGAGGGAATGCTTCTGGATTTCAGTTTAGGATTTTTGTGGCATAACTTTTTTCTGGGAACATAGCTAATTGTTTTTTTAAGGCTAGAGAGTATTGGAATGAGACACTTGCAACCTTATCCAATGTATGAAAATGATTTCTGGTGTGACCCAGGAAGGTCAAAAAAAAAGTTGAGATGGAGGCTACAACCACATAATCAAAGCCTTGCCTCTGTTTTTATGTGTGATGCACATAAAAAAGAAGCCAGGCTTTGATTATGCAGCCAGAGTGCCATCTTGAATTTCTTCCCCTCCCCCAGCTGGTTTGAAGGCCACACATTTTACACAGGAGAGATTCTTGTGTCTTTACTTCCTCTCCTTGCCAACAAATGACCTTGAAGGGTTAGGCTGGGCCTAGGAGACTCAGATTTAAGTTTCAACACAGCCATAGGGCAGACTGGATGATCTGGAGCTAATTAATATTGCTTGCATTAACTCTCCTTGCCTTATTTGAAGATAAAATGTGAGCTAACTTTACGTCCGAGAAGATCAAGAGGCTGTGCATGCAATAAAGTTAAGTAAGTCCAGAATTAGCTGCTGGGTCATCAGTTTAAACCAGAGCTAGAATTAGCCTTGGTACCTCCATGTATTTAGGATTACAATTTCTACTAGCCCTTGCCACTGACTATACTTGCTGGGACTGCGAGGGGAGGAAACCAAATTGCTCTAGAAAGCATCATGAATTTAATTCCCACTTTACCACTGTCCAAGAAGTCAGGAGATCTCAAGAATCCAATCCAGATATTATGGCTCAAAACCACACCCCATATGGTTAAAAATTCAAGTCTAAAATGAATGTCCAAGAAGTCAGGAGACCAATCATCCTAGGAATGCAGTCCAGATACAATGGCTCAAAACCATATCCTGTATTGTTAAAAGTTCTGGTCTGTAATGAATTCAAATGAGGAGCAGGTTCACCAAACCATCCTTGCTGGAAACAGACATCTTCTAAAAGCTTTGTAGGCAGCTCCTACAAAGACAGCATTGCTTGTTTCTGAGGAGACCATGATACTAACAGCTGCTGTATAAAAAACAGTGTCCTTGGCTATCTGATCAGTGCTGGCTGAAAAAGAAGATGAAAAAAATTGCTTTGTAGAAGATTTGTTCCCAACCCCAAATTCAGGTTACAATAACATCATAACCACAGTGTCCTTTCTTCTTGCTCTTGGGAAAATATTCAGTGCAGTGAGCTGTAACTTAATAAGAGAAACCAATGGCTAGCACTCCAAAAACCTCAAATGGAAATCAAATCATACACTTGAAATGCATTAGTCAGAATTTTGCAAACTGTTGTTTGTTGAGAGACTCAGAATAATCCCAGGGATCAGAATATTGATTAATTTAATTAGCTGGAAGTCACATTTGCCAGGACTCATGCTAAGTCAAATCCTGAGAACATTTGATGAACATTTTTATACACAACCCTAATGATATGAACCTCCCAAATTTTTCAGCATTTTTTCCATGAAAATAAATATCAGGTTGAGGTTGAAACATCCCATGAGTAAGGCAAATCAAGGTCTAGTAGATCACCCCCAAGTTAATAGCAGGTAGTTGGCTAATTTCAAAGATCTAATTCACAAATTGTGCTAAGCCAGTTTAGCCATGTTTTCAGAATCAATCAGAATTGGTTTGGTTCATACAACAGGCTAAGTCAAACCCAAACTAGTTATGTCTTGGTATGCTGTGCGAACTCAGGTACTTCAACACATACTTTCTAATGCAATTAGTATTTCTCTGTCTATCCCTACTGTTAGATTGGGGTACTGATTCTTAATGGTTTAACTGCACCAAAACAAAGAATGGAACATCACCCCAGTTACCGCAATGAAGCATTAAAAAGAGGAAATGAGAGGTCTTTCTTTGCTCTCTCAGTTTGTTTGGTCTTGGTTATGTCATTATAAGTCAAACTGATTACATAGCATTATGTCAATATGTTCTAATTGGTTGGTTTCAAGCTAGAAAGAAACTGCAATCTGATTAGTTGGTATCAGGAAAAGTTGTTTTTAAAAACTAATCCACACCATCAGTATCTCAGGAAGAGAAAAATGACTGAAGTCAAGCAACAGAGTTGGAAGTATTTTTTTAATCTATAAATTCACTGGTTTAAAACAATACATTTCATACGGAGTATCAAACCTCACCAAAAAAGAAACCCTAGCTCTAGACAGAACATAATATTCCCATACACATCATTATTTCTTTGGGTTGGCCCAAACACAGATTGAATAGTGTTGCAACATCTCTCTTGATATAAATGTTATACCAATCAAGCAAACAGAAATATAATCTGTCCAAGAACCCATGAGGAAAATGCAAATATAGAGCAATCAGAAAATTGCAATGCTTCATTTACACAATCTGAACTACTTTACTTAGAATACATTGCTTGTATCTATGAGCCTTGACCTGAGAGTATGATGCAGAAAGTTTCTTGCAGTTTCTCCATGAAGCCTTGAAGCCTTGGAAATCTGAGCAGAAAGGCCTAAGCTACACAAGGGATTCAGAGATAGGTTTGTGTCACAGAAAAATACCCATAGATTCATATCCAAATTGAAAAAGTAAGAATTTGCTTTCACAATAAGTCCTTTTGCAAAAAAAGTCTTGTAAATATCTTGCTTGTCACTGACAGTCATATATCCCTGGGAATCTGCAATGTTCTCAGTTTTCCTACCTTCCATTAAATTCCGAGGAAAACATAACTTGGCAACTCTCAGATGAGTAAGTGTAAGCAGCCAGCGAGGTTGCAGAGAGATGGAAAGATCTGTACTATAACAGGCAAGAATCCCAGCGGGGGACACATGGCTACTACCAATGAAACGTAAGCTCAAAATACTATCATGAGAAATTTTGAAAAAATGATTAGAAAAATGGGAGATGGCGAATGATAAGGTAGAAAAACAGGCATTGCTTTCACAGACATAAACTTTTTAGAAACAGCACTGTCGGAATATCTGTCTACCTAACAAATGTTCAGTAAATATGTGCAAGTATCTGGGATACAGAGGGAGAATTGTTCTAATCATATATATTTTTTTCTCAGATAGAAAAAAGCAACCATAGCTTGGAATGCTTTCTGATGTTGAACTGGAGTAATTTCCATCCTCTCCCCCTAGTTGCTCCAAACAAGCTTGGGTTGGGGCATTGCAGAAGATTCAGAATGATCATCATTTATCTCTCAAGATGGATGGATATCGATTTAATACGAATTTTTAACTTTGGCCAAGGTTGAATAGACAAGAACCATTCCAGCTGAACTTTTTTTTTACTGATTTATTTATTTGTTTAAACAGCCCTAGCAATGCTTTCAAGACGAAAACCATCCATCTTGAACATCCATCTCCAGAAAATAATTTCTATCACATAAAATGAGTTTTATTTCTGAATATAAATGCACAGAGCGCTGTGCTCAGAAGCAACGCTACTAAAACTCCCGCTGATGCCTTGTCACGATTTCATGCTGCAACTGTTCCCAGACATTTAAAATTTTACAAAGGGCCACTAACAGTCATCTCTTCCCTTTAATTCTGTCCAAAAGGATGAGCTTCCCAGAAGGCCTTCATACTTCCGAGCTGACTTTGTTATTAATACAAAGCCTGTGTTTATGTAGCTTTCAAATGAAGTTAAAAACTAACGTAAAACTATGATTCAACAGACTTGGATTTTGCTAGGTTCCCGTTGCTCTGAGACCAGCTGCTTTCCTCTTGTTTGCATTGGCAGAGGCCAGCCTGACTCGTTTTGAGGCCAGCTTCCATTTATAGGCATACGTGCCCCATGTTATTCCTTTAAATCACAACACTTTCTAAGCGCCGACACAGAAAATGCACAGCAACTCAACCTTAGCCAAATGCTTGAATGCTTGATGAATGCCAAGTCTTTTCATGCACATCTTCTTTCCCCCCTACTGCCAAATAAAGGTTTTCCGTTCCCATGTTGGGGTGTCTAAAAGCAGAGAGAAGCAAAAAGAAAAAGGGCCTTATTCCATTTTTTTTTATTATTGCTGTTGTTGATAAGGAACTTCTCCTTTCTTCAAAGAAGTGGGGGAGGATCAAACTTGGTATCCTTTAGCACAATTGGAGCTATGGGCATGTTAAAGTACAATCCATCAGTCCTTCAGCCAGAATAAAACTAGCTACCCCGATACCTGATTTCTGTTTCTTCAAGAATGGCATTGATGAATAGCCCTGGCTTGTCCCCTGTTAGCAGAGAAAACAGTAAACCATTGCTATTTTTTGAGGGGGGGGCTTTGAATGGTGGTTTGAACTGGTGTCAAGTCTCTGACTAATGAATGACAGAAATGAAGGTGCTCTGAGCATGCAACCAGTCTGGTAATTTGTGAAAATGAACCTGCGTTTCCTCTGAGAAAGTGTTCAACCCACATTCTCCAATACCCTCAAAAAACATTCTGGATGGATACTTGAAATATCCTGACCTCACTGAGTGAGGCTTCTGGGTGAAATGGGAAGGGGTGTTTCTAATGCCTCCTCCCACTTCATTCTTGCCCAGCTGCCACACCTGCAGCTGCCAGCCTGACTATTTCTTAAAACAGGTTTAACGCATTTTCAAAAGTATCCTGGACCTTTCTTCAGAAGTAACCCAGTGGGTGGGACACAGGTACAGATGACTTGGAAGGAACAGGGGGGAGTTCCATGCTTCTCCTCCATACCTATGATGGCTTAATTGTAGATGAAGAAGAGGCAGAACCTGATGGTGGCATCAAGAGAGAAATCCGTTTGGCATTGTTATATCCCCATAAGTGATCCAGGTCCAGCCCATTCTTCTTGAATTCTATTCACTCTCATCTTCTTAGCTGGAACTTAATGTGTGATCTTGATTCTTTGCCCCTGACACAGTAGAACAAAGGGTGCCAAGGAAGGATACAGGGTAAAGTAGAAGGGAGCACTCAATTGTGAAGGAGCTTCTTCTTGCACTCACACTGCAAGGAGTCCATTGCTGGTAACAAGTGGGTATGGTGGACCTACCCAGAAGTAGACTGTGGAGTAGACAAAATGGTGTCACTCCCCTCAAAAGAATAAAAGTAATCAAATGCAAATCCAAACCCCCTTGTTGACAGAAGCAGTAAAAACTTTTAATACACTCTCCAGGACAGAATAGCTGTACACAACTGGCCAAACCTGTCTCTCTTTCCTGGTTTACATTGAACTTAAGCATAAAAAGTTGACAGCCAGCATTTCTTCAGTTCATTTGTCTTCCCTACTTTATGGCTATTGGGATAATATCATGTTCTCTGATCATTGTGTTTAGACGGGCCTAGAATTAAATATTATAAAAAATGGTTGACGATAAGGCCTGTTATGCATTGAAAAATATGTCTATATTTCACTATACTATACCAAACAGATGCTAAAATTCAGATAACACATACATGATGAAATTAGAAGCAAAACATTAGAAGGAAACTGGCGGGACCTTTCTGAATAATGTATTAATTTATTAAAAGACATAAGTGTTTACAACATGTAACTCAATCAGATTATCTAATGAAAGCTTCTCCCTTTTAATATAATTTGTTAATTGGAAATGGTGCTATCAGACTCCTGATTTTTTGCCACCATAAACTAGCAAATGATTCGTTCTTCCAAAATCAAACAAGAATGGATTTTCAGTAGTATGTTAATAACACTTTTAATGAATAGAAAAAGTCTAATAAATTTCCAGAGAGTTAGATGTCTGGAAGAGAAATATATACATATATTAACATGATATTTCTGACTTAAATATAGTTCTGTTGAATTGCTGAGATTGATTTTGATTGCAACTTAGTAGTCACTATCTTTGTCTTCTCTAATCTCACTCTCTTTCATTATGCAGATGGTGAATCTGTATAAAATTGTTATTTATATGTTTATAGCCATAAATAGTTTGGATTCAATACTTGTAAACATATTTTTTTAAAAAAAAATCAGAACTGTTAATCTTTGGAGGAGTGCTCCAGTTCAATAAAGGTTTGAACAAAACTATTTGGAAAAGTCACATATCTCTCTCCTTCTAAAGGCAAACAGAAGCTATCACATTGCTTTGCTGTCCTTCTCTTCAGTATTTGGCATATAAATTTAATGAATAAAAGGCGGAAGGGGTTTATACACATTTATGTGGGAGCATCTTCTGCCTTTTGCAAGTGATCCAGGTAAGCGAACGAAATGTTTAGATTGGATCTCTCTTTGATCGGTTTACTTCTTGTCCTGCTCTCAGGTGCTTTGGAGAATAGGCCGACCTCCTGTTCCCTGTGACAGCCCCTCAGATATTGAAACACTGCTATAATGTCATCCTTAATCCTTCGTTAGACTAGATATAACTAGTTCCTGCAAATGGTTCCTCATTATGTTTTAGCCTCCAGCCCCCTAATCATTTTTGTTGATCTTGGCACTCTTTCTAGAGTCTCAACACCTTTTTTGTATCATGGTAACCGAAACTGGACAGAGTATTTCAAATGTGGTCTTACCAAGGCAGTATAAAGCGGCACTAACACTTCAACCCGCCATGATTCTATTGATAAAAGAGAATATTTGCAGCTCAGGGTCAAAATGATGAGTCCTTGGTGCTCTCTGAGCTTGCAGATGTTTCATTACCCAAACTAAGCAACAGCATCAGTGCAGCTAGCCAATGCCAACCACAGCCCTGAGCAAACTCAAAACATGGATGCGTATGGCAGTTTATATTGCTAATAGTGTAGTCTGAAAGGTTGTTAGCCTAGGCATTTCACAAGAACATAAACTGAGAGATAGTTTATTGCTGCTCAAGCAGGAAGCAATCAGGCAAACAAAGACTAACAAGCAAAGACTGTATTTGTCTGATCTGAATGCTTCCCTCAGACTAAGTGACTTAATAAATCTCTTAGATGTTAATTCAAACCTCCAGTGACATACACAAATAACTTCTTGCAATATACTGAGGTGTTTGCATCTCCAAATCTGCAAAGTAAAATAGACTTTGCCAGAAACCAGCAGACACGAACATGCAAATCAAAGAAGTATCAGATCAGAGCTGATAAGCAGTACGCTCATCTTGATTTATAGAAAGTTCATTAGAAGTCTAGCAGCATACATCTAGCATGTCTCCCTTTGAGAAGCATGGCTACAAATTATTCTCAGTATTTGTTTAAAGAAATTTTATGATCCAGCACAAACATTTATCTTATATTAGAAGAAGCGAAAGAAAGAATCCATTAGCAAATTTGCCAACCATTGGCTTAGTTTTTAACATTTCCAGCAGAAGCAGCAGCATTGCACCCAGTCTGCACAACATGCAAACCTTAAAATAAACCGCAGATTGTTACCAATAATGGAAGAATAGATTGTGAAGATGGCTGAGTTTGTGCAGAAGTGGCTCAACTGACATGTTTGATCAAGAAAGGAACTGCAGTTACTCTTAGAAAAACTGGAAACCCTTTATAGACCTTTCTAAAAAAAATGAATTACTGATTTATTAATTTAAAAGCTTTGTTTATTGGAAGAAAGGAACTATGATATGCAACATGGGAAGGATGGAAATAGTAAGATTGAAAGTGGCTTCTTTATAATCTTTTGTTTTCTTGGTTTGTTTGCTATTCTTTACTTTTTCTTTTTTTCATCTGAGCTGTGGTGACGCAGTGGTTAGAATGCAGCATTGGAGGCTAACTCTGCATTCCCCCTGCCATGAGTTTGATCCTGATGGGGCTTTCAAGAAGGGACTAGACGGCCACTTGTCAAAAATAGTATAAGGTCTCCTGCTTGTGCAGGGGGTTCGACTAGATCAGAGGTCTCCAAGCTTGGTCCCTTTAAGGCTTGTGGACTTCAACTCCCAGAATTCCTCAGCCAGCCATGCTGAGTGGTTAGAATGCAGTAATTCACTCACTGGCAGGAGTTCAATCCTGACAGGCTCAAGGTTGACTCAGCCTTCCACCCTTCCGAGGTTGGTAAAATGAGGACCCAGATTCTTGGGGGCAATAGGCTGATTTCTGTAAACCGCTTAGAGCACTTAAAGCAGTATGAAGCTATATATAAGTCTATGTGCTACTCCTATTGCTATGCTTCTGTCATTTTTAAAATGTTTGCAAAATCTTTTAACAAACATTCCTTTAAAAAAGCATGTTACTGACCATTTTCATTTGTAGCACTTGATGGGGAAGAATGTTTGGCATGTGGGAAAACAAGCAAAAATTTACCCTGCCCGTGTTATACGAATGTATCCATAGTCATAGTTGCAACCAAATCAATATGCTTATATTGACTCTCTTTCTACAACCCTGTAATTCCTCAATTCAAGGTAGAGTTGGGGTGATTGGATGGACTGCCTAGAATATGCTTATACAAACAAGGGCATATTATTATCACTGCTGTTGTTGTTGTTTCTATTCTCTCCTTCAAGTCAAACCCCACACTCGTGGACAGGTCCTTATAGTTTTCTTGGAAACGAGATGTGTTTTCCTGCTTCTCCTGGCCTGTGATTTCTACCTCCTAGTGCTCTGACTTCCTAATGTCTTCCTCTCACATCTAAGTTCTAACGAAGTCCAACACTTTTCATCTTTTTCAAGGTCGGTCAGGGTCAGCCAGGTGTTGCCATCTGCTGTGACATCATCATCACCAACATCATCATCATCATCATCATCATCATCATCATCATCATCATCTTTTGGTGGGGAGTTGAACCAGCTGTATTGGCTATCAGATGGCTGTAACTGTGACAGTTTTTATTAGTTAATTATGATAGATATACGCTCATTCAAACTACATTCAATTTTGGAGGGAGGAAAATCAGATTGTTGAGAATTCCTCCCACTTTGTAGTAATTCCTCCTGTCACTTTTCTGGAAGATTTCCAAAGCTCTCCTAGTGACTTAGCCTCTACTGAGCCAAATGTGATCTCTAGTTATAAATCAATCTTCTTTCATCCATAAACATAAGTCCTTGGTTACTTTTGTCAGAACTCCCTCTAGTTTCTAAACAACATTTATAGAAGGGAACTGATTTAGCTAGAGGCCCATCTCTCATCTAAGGTTGCCTGCTTTTACTCTTTGGAATTGAAGGAGCCCTTTCTGGTGTCTGAAAAAGAGCTAGTTAACTGTTTTCGGATTCTTTCAGGAAGAGATGCCATCATCTCCACTCATAAAAATGACTGAAGGTAAGTTTTGAGGAGAAAGGGAAATATAAATTAGCATCACATTGTAATTCAATATAGAATAGCATTGTGATGTTATTTCTGAATACACATTGTAGCCAGCTGGGTAACTTTGGTCTAGTCACTCTCTCTTCGCCCAGTCCATCTCACAGAGTTGTTGTTTTGGGGGTAAAAGAGAAGGAGGAAGGACTGTTATGCAAGTTCACAACCTTGAGTTACTTATAAAGTAATAAAGGCAGGATAAGAATCAAGTAAATAAATGCATTTGCAAGTTATTTTATCATGGTTGGTATCATTCAGTTGCTTAAAGGGCAAATATTACTTTTGAGATGCAATACAAAAATTCCAGGTCCAAATCCCAGGAAGTTATTGTCTGACTCTACCCTGTCCTGGTCGGAGTAGGGGGGGTGCCCCCCACCAACTTGAAAAAATATATTCACTTCTGTACACTAGAGCCTAAAAAGGAGAGCAAATTCAAAGGAGGGTCACCAAATGTTGGGTAGACTAGTAGCCAACTCTTATAAAGAATAGTTAAATGAAGTAGGTGGGCTTAATCTGGGAAGAGAGATGATAGCAATCTTTCAATATCAAAAGTTTTGTTACATAGAAGAAGAAGTAGACTTATTCTTTACCACCCTCAAGGTCAGGACCAAAACCAATGGATCAAAATTACAGAGAAGTAGATTTAGGTTAAGCACTAAGAGGAATTTCTTTATAATAAGAACTAACTTATAGTGGAGCAGTCTGTTTCTTGAAGGGTTATGCTCCCTTTCACTAAAGGTCTTCAAACAGAAACTGGAGAGCCATGTATCCAAACTGTTTTAGTAGATTGTGCACCAATTATAGGGTTAGAGTTAAAGACCTTAAGGGTTTTATGGTCCTCTCAAATAGGCCACATCTTTTCTTTAACAAAACCTTCCCTAGACACAACTAGCTGGATATACTGGACCTTAACTCTCCTCTGCTCGAGGGTGTGCAATCGTCTCCTTCATGCCAGCTTGTCTAGTCCACAAGATTCATTCCACTTATTGCTAACCACACAATGACCTTCTAATGCCAACATCAATCCTGAGTCAAAAGTGCTCCCTAGCAAAAAAAGAAAAAAGAAAGAAAAGAAATAATACACGAGGGGAGGGTTTTAAGTGTATTTTTATTCTTAACTTTCATGGTAAACCACTAGCTAATCATAATTACCTTTACCAGTTTCTATTCACCTTGCCACAAAATCTCAACAATTTCTGAAAAGCTTTAAAGTCTCAGGACCTGAGCTCTCTAGCTGACACAGTGGGATCCCAAGTCCGCTTTAAAGATGTTGAACAGGATGACACATTTTTTAAATATGTTTTTGTAAACACAGTCATTGCAAAGTGAAACTTTAGCGCATCTATCCCCAATGTTCCAGGGCACAGTACAATCTTGAAGATGATAGGATTGGCAGCCAATTGGTGGCTTAACAAGCCCTTGGAAAGAAGACAGGCATTGACAGAACAAAGTTCCTGTTTATTTACGTGTAAGAGAACTGGATAGCTTATAATTTTGGGAAGGCAGTATTGCACGCTTCTGCAGAACATTCTTCCGTTGGTTAGAGTTTGTGGCTAGTGATTGCTGTGTGATTCACAAACTGCAGACCAGTAAACTGGCTGGTACATAAGAATGTCAGAGAGACCTAGCACCAAAAGCCAATAAGTTATTGGTGCAGACTTCATTCTCTTGCTTCTGAAGTTTTGCTCTTATGCAATCAAATAGAGCCATCCACACACAAGGAAGAGGAGGGCCAGAGGTTTGATGGGCAAGATTGATTTGGGAGCTATAATCCCAAAGGAGACGATTTTGAAAAAAACCCACAAGAGAACCAAGTTTGTCCAAGGTTGAAAGATTGTTGGGAGGGGAAAACCAAACCAAATGAGAAAAGGAATGAAATATCCTAGCATAGTACATGAGTAACTGATTACAATAACAAACAGGAACACTCTGTACTCTACTGCTTTATACCAGTTTCCAAATGCAATACTCCTAAAGCAAATCTACTTGTTTCTTCTATAGGAACTGCTGGTGGTAAGTGAAGTGCAGTGTTTTATTAGCCCAGGAAGAGTTGAGGTGGCATTTGGCTATGCCACAGTATTGCCCATACTTTATCCAAATCAGTTTTCAAGATTTCCAATGCAAACAATGCTGTTTATTCAACATAATAATGAAAGGACAAGGACAGGAGGAGAGAGGAGAGGAAGAGATGCCCATCAGTGGGCAAATTGTCTGGAGAAAGACTAATTATGATACAATAGCTGTTTTTTGATTCTATAGAATAGTATGTATTCAAATAGAAGCTTAGCAAGATATATTGGCTTCTACAACAATTCACTAAAGGGCATCCTTGACTACCTGCATCATTAGTTTGGTTTCACCAAGTCCTTGGGAAAGAAGAAATAGAACCGTGACAACTCAAACTTTCTGACTGCATATTACATCAATTCTCATGACTTGAGTGCAGATCCATAGTCTGACAAGATGGCAATTCAATACTGTAGTGCTATGGTTACTACAGGAGATGTTCGAGAGAATTCTAAAGCTACCTACAGCAATTTAGTGTAAAAGTCCATCACAATTAGAATAATTCTTTTCTTGAAACAGTTCCAAAAAGTCAATATGAATTATAAATCAAGACTTCATGGCCACTTCTCAGAGAAAAGTAGATGCCCTTGGTATCTAGATTAAGTAGCCTGGCGTGTACAGTTGGTTGAGTGTCCAAATCAATTCCAGACTACTAGACACAACCTCTAGCCAACAGTTTCAGGTTCAATATAAAAATGTACTAAAATGGTTTCATAACCCCACTTCTGGAATAATAGCGTGATTTCTCCATTGAAGGTATTCTTTATGGGCAACCAACTCATGTTGATGGTTTTTGAATGGCTTAAATTTTTCTGGCAACTCCTTAGCTGGCCAACCCTTCGTGCTTATTTTAAAACACAACCTAGATTGAAAACTCAGCCAGTCTTGCAATTGATTAGCCTGAAAGACTGTATTCTGCAGAGCCTCCAAGATCAACACTTCAAACAGCACAGTGAAATTCATAGTTTGGCATGACAGACTACTCAGAACATCAATGATATTTAGTGTTCTTCCTGGCTTATCAACAAATGTGTTGATTTGTTCATAAACAGTAAGCCAAATAATCCAGTGCAGCATATAAAATGACACTGTAAGAAAGTAGACTTGTTGTTAGAAAAGACATCCCAAAGAGATTTGTTCTCAGAATGAATTACAAAGACATCATTATTCAGAAGGTTGTGAAATTTCTTGACTTCTATGATGAAACAGCTTTGCTGTCATTGTAGGTAGTTTCTTCACCTGAAGAAGTATCCTAGAATGAGTAATAGGAACCTCTTTACCATCTGGTACCCTGCAATGAAGCACATCTGTAACACTAGTAAGGATCAGTGGAGTAACGGTTTCTTTTCTTCATAACATTCAAGCACACAATCTGAAGATAATATTTTGCTGATATTCTAGAAATCATCTTTGTGCTGATGAGTTATTTGCCATGGATCTACCTTGTTTACCAGTAAATGAAGTTGCTCAGCCATAATAGCCTTTTATGGAAGGAATGCCATAAAAATTCACCAGCTTTATGACAGTTTGAATGAGGGGGCGTGCAGTGACCTATTGGTTAAGACACTGGACTGTCAACTGAAAGGCTGGCAGTTTAAGACTCAAGTACCCTGTGACATGGTGAGCTGCTCTTCCTGCCCCAGCTGTTGGCACTATATTGTAGGACCATATTGGTTTACTATAGGTTCTCTAAAACTCAAAACATGTTTAAAAAGACATTTAATTTTTTTCTCATTTTTTCATTTAAGACACATTTCTGGATTTCATGCAAATTAATGCAACAGATAAAACCAAATGGAATCACAGCAGCTTCCATTTGTAAGCTCCCGGTTCCTCAGAAAATACTTTTTTTAAAAAAAATCTGTTCACAATCTTTGTTAGCTGACCAGTGCCCCTCTTTCTGAGTAGCAAAACCAGTTTCTTGCTAATACATTTCTGTATTTTTTTTCCTCAGTGACTGGAAACACAGTAGTACATCAATCAGAGTCATATACATGAGACGTAAATTCAATTCATTCATGAATTAAGCTCTCCAGAGTGTCCAAGAGCAGCTATTTAAATACAGAAACTGCATAGGTTTCTGTGTTGAAAAGGCACCTGACAAAAGGCACCTGCAGAATCCAGCACTTTTGACAAAACAGTGAAAGTAACATTGTGCTGCTACAACACAAGCTTTACCCTTTTCTAGCTGGGTGAGATATCACAATGCAGTTACAAAAAAGCTGCAGCTATTTTTGTCATTTGCTCCCTTCCTTTAATGCCCATTTTAGAAACATCCATTTCTAACTATTTACTTATTTAATGCATGGCATATCATACATGGGATAGAAATATATATTAAGATTTCACCTAGATTTATAAAACACAATAAAATATAAAAGTTAAAAAGATGTTCAAATACCAAGGTCTAGGCCATCTGATCATTGAAGAGCAGCTTATGGCTGGTCACCAAGTGATCTGCAGTTTGACGTGGGACTCTACAATCACGGGAGGATACTATGCCCCATTTATACAGGGAGTTCTGGCAGACATCGTGTGAGGTGCGAAACCTATTCAGGATTATCCATTACTGATCAAGATCTTTCCGAAGGCCAAAAGGGTGATCCAGATCTCATCTGGGGGAGTCATGATGTTCTGGATCCTGCCAGCCAAACTTCATTGGCTGATGGGGACTATACCACGCCCTTCTGTCAACGCGAGTGTCTGGGTCACCATATTCTTATTTTGGCCTGCTGTTTCTCTGAAAGGGGCGAAGAGACATCTTTGGTTTGAATTTCTCTCCTTGTAATGCTTGCATGGGATTTAGGGTGGGGGGCCTGCCTTCGGAGATGATATTTACTTCTTCCCAGCTGTTGTTTGCCAGCTTCAAGGCCATCACGCCCTGAGTGTGAACTCTCTATCTGTTAAGAACCTCAGAGTTCTCAGAACATCTTCATGGCATTGTATTGGCCATTGGCGGACTGATTCAAAGGGAGTGGACTTGAAGAATGGAAAGAATTGCTCTACGCTTTGTGCGGGAATCACAGATCCCACCTGACTTTACTGCTACCTGTTTCTCTCAGTAAAAGCCTCTCTCATTCAACTCAGTGGGTTCAAGAGTCGTGCTTTCCTAAGGAAGGAACGGGAGGTGGCTTGACAGAGAGTGAGGCAGGCTAGTCCCATCGAGATGAGTCAGTTCCTCAAATAGCCTGGACCCATACCATGAAGGGTTTTAAAGGTGATAACCAATACTTTGAGCTGGATCCAAAAGCAAACTGGCAGGCAGTGCAGCTTGCAAAACAGCAGCGTAACATAGACCACCCTAGGCCTTCAAGAACTTCCTTCACATCTGCATTTTGTACCAGCTGAAGTTTCCAGATTCTCTTCAACGGTTTTGCATTCCTGCTCATCTTCAGGAAAAATGGAAGAAACACACTCAGACCCAAAACACAACTTATGCTTCAGCTCTCGTAGCCACATAGATCAGGCCAAAATACATTAACAAACAGCTCCACCTTTCCAACATACTGTGACTTAAAAGATTGTAACGTGAAATGAGTCCCACAGCCTTGCTGTTATCATTTCAAACAAAATATTAGCTGATAGTGAGATACCTTCACTGCTTGCTGAAAAGATGAAAAGTGGCTTTAATAGAATTCAATAGAATGAGAAAATTGAATAGAAATTAATAGAGCAATTAATATCTAATAGAATTTAAGAGAATGACAGACAATTTGGTCTAGTGGTTAAAACACCAGGCTAGATACAAAAGACTGTGATTCCTAGTCCTGGTTCAGGCTGGGTAACTGACAGTGGAATTGGTCAAAAATATAAACATGTTTTGTATATACGTAGAAAAATTATTCGCAATAGAAGAGAATATTTGCAGTTCAGGGTTGAATTGTGGAATTCTCTCTGAGCTTGATTTGCAGACATTTCATTATCCAACTAGATCAGAGGTCTCCAACCTTGGTCCCTCAGCATGGCTGGCTGAGGAATTCTGGGAGTTGAAGTCCACAAACCTTAAAGGGACCAAGGTTGGAGATCTCTGAACTAGATAACACCATCAACGATGTTTATTATCTGACTAGGTGCTATCACATAGCTGGGTAATGAAATATCTTCAAGCAAATAACCAAGCTCAGAGAACACCAAGGACTTCAAATTATTTGCTCTGATCAAATCATTCTCAAGAGCCTAGGCAGGCTGAAATAGAATCAGACAACCAGGTGGATTACTTACAACACCACCAATACACCAACAGTCCAGAGGACAATCTCAAGTGTTGATATTTATCTATAAATATAAACAAATAAGTAGGAAAATTTGATTTAATTTGTAATTTTTTAAAAAAATATATAGATATTAGGTTTGACCAAGTAGTGAATAAGGAATTAGTTCAGTAATGGCATATTAGATAGTCCTTGATTTAGATAACCCAAAATTTTTGTTTCTAAGTGAGACAGTAGTTAAGCGAGCTTTGCTCCAGTTTGCAACCTTTATTGCTACAGTTGATAAGTGAATCACTGCAATCGTCAAGCTAGTAACAGTGAACAGACCTTGTCAGAAGTTTACAAAATGTAAATGACCCCTAGGACGCTGCAACCACCATAAATACTAATCAGTTGCCAAGCATTCCATGTTGATCATGTGAGGATGTTGATATGTGTGTATGTATTGTATTGTATTGTTCTTTTTTGTTGGCTTTTTAAAATATACATTTCTTTTAATTGTTTGTAAGCCACCCAGAAATATGTGTGCATGTGTTTGTGTGTGTGTGATGGGTGACTATATAAAATAGAATAATAAATAAATAAATGCCTGGAATGGTAGAATCATAGTTTGAAATAGTTAGGTCATCCCCTCAAACACCTGTTTGTTGCAAAAAATGTTTATTAACGTGTGGGGACAAATCCACTGGGTTTTGTTTTTGCATTTATTCACTTTTCCAGATAATTGTTTCCACTGCTGAATGCTCTTACTAACAAGTAGGATGTTATTCCCAGCTTCCAACCAGCATCTAGTTTCCTATAACTTAACCTCATTATTCTAATTCCTGCATTGGAGGCTGAGAGTAAACGGGTTATTATCTTCTGAGTTCTCCTTGAGGTATTTGGTGTTATCCTATTCCTGTTTGGTCATTTTTTTCAGAAGACTAAAAATATCTCCTCCCCACAATCTTTCTGTGAGTTTCCAGGCCTCTGACACTCACTGTCCAAAATGCTGCAGTCTGACAAAAGTCATTTTAAAGTACAGTGTCCGGAATTGAGTACATATTCAAGGCAAGTGAAGTCTGACCAAAGATGAGCAATTACTTCCTATGGTTTGGAAACTAAATTTTCTTGTTGCAGCCTAAAATTGCATATTTTTTGCAGCCACACTAGACTCCTTAGCTTAAACAGAACAGAACAGAACAGAACAGAATAGAATTCTTTATTTGCCAAGTGTGATTGGACTCACACAAGGAATTTGTCTCAATGTACACACAAGCTGCAAGTGACATACCATGATTATGATCATATAATACATCCACCATGTCATAAAAACATCCATCATGTCATAAAATACATTCATCATGTCATGAGATTCATTTTTGTGATAGGCAAAGAACAGTCATAGAATTCTAGATAAGCAATCTACAAGTCATACTAGGATACTAAATAAAACAACTACTATAGATTGTTGGATACAAGCAACAAGTTAATTTCCATAGAAGTAAGAGAATAGGTAATTAGATTAGTTTAGATTAGATTAGGTTAGAATTCCCCATCATAAGCCACGATCATAATCATAAAACACATTCAACATGTTATTTTGTCATAAATTAATTAAATCTACTTACTGTATAACCCTGTCCAATTTCTGCTTGCTCCTATAATCCAAGGCCTTTCTCCAATTTGTTCACCATCTGAAATTATTGTAAACACCTGGTGATAGGAGAGTTTCCTGGCACTCACTTTTGCATCCTATCTGTACTTAAATTCTGTTGAATTTGCTAACATATTTCAATATGTCATAGCAGTTGCCTCCAAAGATTTAATCTGTTTATCTAAATGTTATGGCTTTCTTGAAAGGTTAATTCTGCTGCTTTGTTTTTCTAACTGTGCCTGTATGCATTTGCCTGTGTGTGATAAATGCACATATAAACACATATAACCCAAAGACACACATTTAGCCTCATTGTTCTAATTCCTGCGGTGTCTTTGTGCGTTTCTGTTTAAACTGGCTTTTCATTGACATGAAATTCCCCAAATGAATGAGATGCCACTGCCATTTTACAGCAGGAATATTTTCAATGTAAAGGACATTACCTTAAATAAAGGTTTGTTTGTTTATTCCCACCTTGCCTAGAAAATAAATCATGCACACATTTCTGTTTTTCAATATGCAACCTGTTCTGTAATTATAGTGTCTTATAGATAAATTGAGCACCTTCACGCACCCATTCTGCTTGTATTCCTTTTGTATTCTAAGTATATCCCACCTGTTGGTTTTGTTTTAAAAGAAATGTCATACATGTCCACATCTTGATTGGGTAGAATATGAAAAAATGAAAGTCAAAACAAATCCAGAAGTGTAATTAACTGTTTTGCTTGCTTGCTTGCTTGCTTGGATTCTTAGGGGGAAAGTAATAAATTAGTGCTGTGGTTCATCATGCCTTGTATTAATGCTGAGATTAGTAGTAATCAGGATAGGCTCATTTGCTCACTGTAGGCTCAGATTTGTGTAAGACTTGCTGGTACCTCTAAGCAGAGAACATTCCAACATGCAGAATTGGGGAGGAGGACTCTAATGGGCTTCCAGAAACAGTAAAAATTAATGGGACTGTGGCATTTGTGACTTCCCCATTACAACAAACACTTAGTTAAAGTAATTTGGGATTTTCTTGCTCCCCTTCCTTCTTCCTTTTTTTTAACTGATTGTAGTTTTTCCTTTTGCTGGCTACTGGTAAATGGTAACAGTTCAGTTTTTCAAAGATCAAAAATTCATTTGTTTTCATGGATACAAAATTTGATTTTAGGAATTAATCATTTAGAAATCACAGAGCTGGGGGGGCATCTGTGGAGGGAGTCAAGATGATGCTCATCAATGTGCAATTGAAGAGGGGATGCATGTCAAAAGGAGGAGGGGCTTCAATTACACAGTTGCAGTTGACATTTTGGATATCTTGGCACAAACATGTTCCTCCTATATAAATTTACAGCAATTTTACAGCTTTAATGTGTTCCATACACTACATATACACACAGAGTCATGCACATGCACTCTTATCTATCTGTCTGACTGTCATATCTATCTATCTACCTATCTATCTATCTATCTATCTATCTATCTATCTATCTATCTATCTATCTATCTATCTATCT